>JAABVI010000072.1:0-144289 GCA_012273795.1 Dendrolimus punctatus | reverse complement strand
TAATTAAGAGATGCTCAAACTTGTTCGATATTTTCTCCGCGAGTTCATATATCTGACCTGTTTTATTGAATAATATAACCTATATAAATAAAAACCACTATAGCTAAATAGTGGTTTTTAAGTAGGTGAAAATATGGGGGCGCTAAAAAATAATTTATTCTCAAAGTGGGCAGTGCACAAATAAGTTTGGGAACCACTGCCCTAATCAATGGCTGTTTCAAATAAAACTCTTAAATCTTAACTCTTAGCAGTCACTTAAACTACCTTTCAATGTTGGTTATTTTTGATAGTTATTTATGAGTTACTTTACCACCACCTCTTATGCTTAAAGGAGTTTATGGGTAAGATTTCCGATAATCAATTGCTGAGCAGTTTTTTTTAATTTAACGAACGATTATAAGTACTGTACAGTATTGACCAATACTGGATTCTGCTTATAAAGTGAATACCCATGTGTGGACCCGACTCGCGCACGACCCCTTGCTTGAATCGTGAGTGTCATACGAAAATCATTAGTAACTCGTGACATAATCAAAGATGGCGCCATTAGTCTGCAAAGTTTATATTCAGTGTGTTTTACTTCTTTTCAGAATAAAAGCGATGTAACTACAAAATCGTCGTCGTTATCATCGTCATCAGAAGAAGAAACAACAACAGAGAAAACGTAAGTATTCGTTATGGTGGGGCTTCGTTTGCGATAATGTTGCGTTTCATGCAAATATGGGTTTAATGTGTAATTGAGATGCGACATAGTTGATGACGTTTAATATTGAAAGATATCTTATGTATACAGGTTGAATTTTTCAAGTAGGTTTCAAGGCCAAGTCCTAAACTATACGAAATACCGAAAAACACCCAAAGGAGCCTAGAGAACGATTTTGACGAGAACTAAAGTGGTGTTATTAGATTTTTGAAACATCAATTACCCTAGTCAGGAATTAAATCAGCTGATTTTGAAAAAATAAATACACCTGTATTATTATGCCATATCATACTATAGATTAAATTGAAAAATAGAGAGGAAATCGTCTAGTTTCGGCTAAGATATGGGAAGTAGGTAGTAGGTATCGGCCATTAGTGAACATTATTTCTACTTATATAAATTAACATGTATTATAGGGCCTTTATAAATACCATAAGGAGAATGGAATAGAAGTATATTACATCAATCAATTATACTAGATTATATTATTGCTTCTTTATACTCTTCCGTCCTATGTAGAACATAAAAATGGGTAGATGCAGAAACACCATATCAATAGATTTAATCGTTTTTACACCGAGTAATGAGCATGTTTTATTATGTTACAGAATAAGCTCAACGGGTGGTATAGCGGCCAGTTAACTGTACGAATTAACAAAAATCATCAAAATAGGATTTAACATTTCTTTTGAAATATAAATTTATAAAAGGGTGGTTTCGTTAATTAAACAGAAAAATATGTACATGTATTATTAAGTATATTTCTAGGTACGTGAAAGCTATTATCATGTGATTAAAATATCCTATTATAAACTGTATATTATATGACAATTATACCCTAAAATTAAGGGATGTAATTAGTATAATAATAAGATATAATAAAAAAATATTATTTTCATTCAATATTTATGAACATTTACTTTATTATAACAATAACGATGTGATCGTATAAAAAAATAACCAATGCACTTGAAATATTGAAAGGGTATCCTACATAAAAAGTTCAGACAATAAATAGTTCTTTTTCTAGTGTCAAAGGTAAAAATATGAACTAGAAAGTCTTATGTTGTCATAAATATATTATATAATAAGAGTTTTCCTCGCAGCTACGTCGCAGGTAAAACCCTAGCTAGTAGCTATATGTAATGTATATACAATTTAATTTAATTAGGTGTTTTACCTAAAACTTCACTGTTTCTTCTTACGAAGTTCACTAAAATTACAAAGAAACTAAGTCCACATAGTCTACACAACTGCGCAGCCAAATATAGATTCGAGTAGTAGCCAACCTGATTTGAAGTAAGTAATACAATGAAAAATATGTTGTTTATGACAACGTAGGTATTTGTGAGTGAATTGAAAAACGCGATTGCAGCGCCATCTATTTTTCTAATCTGTTTATTCCGTGGAAACGACATTATTTATCTGGATAAAAGTATACTAAGTGTTAACTCGGGTTATAAGCTAGCTCTTTGTCAAGTTTTACTCATATTTTATTATATTCAGTCGTTTCCAAGAAAATTATGTATATATATTATGTATAATTATGTATATATTTTTTTTTATTGTACTCGAAATCTAGAATGAACAGTGCCTTTATGCGAGATAGTAAACCTTTACGTAAGCGAAGCCGCGTGATAATTGTAAGGTAGGTATTTTCATCATGAAATAACTCCGATACAACGCGCTGTGTGTGTGGCATTGTTCATTGAGAAGCATCGGTTTAATGTCACAGTGTCAAAGGCTACTCCCCGGCACTGTAACCATGGCATTCAACAATTTCATGGAAAAATATGAGTAAAATGTTGTAACAGGAGTTGATCCGCTTTTTACTATACGTTGTAGCTTATATAGTATAGGGATGAATTTACGGTAAGTGAATTTATTCCCAACTTAGACAATACAATCATTGTCGTTAAAAATTTAACTATATAGGTATATATGTAGTTATAAGGAGTCAGAGGAAGGAATCAAAGGAGTTTTCAGATGTTTAGTGACATGTACAGGAGCAAAAGATGTTATATATAAAAAAAAAATTGAACTCGATACCTGGATCTTTTGCTGCCATTGTGGCGAATTGTATTACTATTACTACTCTCTGTGGTGTAAATTTTTGAAGGGAACTTAAAGGGGACGTTGTATTGTAAACAGTTTTATTTTCTAAAAATGTATAAATTACTCTAAAATGTACAATAGTTGTAAGATGTTGATGTTTTTGAGTAATAAAGATGTGTTTTTTGAGCAATGTGAGCTGTATATTCATATGTGGCCTTTCTAGCTTTCAAAAGAACTGTGTTGAATGGCGTCGATTGTAGATTTAAAAAGATCTACGCTACTATAATTAAATAGAAGACTATTAATACATCAGAATTGGCTGTATAGACTAAGATTCTTTTGCCTGCCTGTGTGGCGAATTTTACTGCTACTACTCTCTGTGGTGTTTAGATTCCAAATTCGAAAAATCAAATATTTGACCGTGGTCACGTATGCCTGTTGCGCTTTCTATTATTCGAAATTCAAATATGTAGATTGAAATATTTTTAACTGTATTTTATTTAATAAGAGTTCAACAGCGACAGCTACCAGGTCCAATTGTGAATATAAACTACCCGGAGACCCACTCGAACACACATAAAATATTTCATCAACATCGGTCCAGGGGTTTAGAAGGAGTTCAGTGACAAAGAAATAACTTTTTTATTATAAAGATTAAGATAAGAATTACAACTCAAGAATGATGCATAATAAATTATTTTAAGCCTTTATATTTACATAGTTTCGATCTGAATTTACTAATCAAGTTTAGTTTGTTTGTTGATGACTCTTGCCATACACTTATATACTTTTGGTAACGGGGATGAACATGTGATATTATTTGTTCTGGGAAGTGGTGTATTTGAAATAACATATATATGCAGCTGGAATCAATTGAACACATGAACTAAAGTTAAAATAATACTATTATTTATTTTCATATTTTTACATACAAATATTATGCTTATTATGCGGTAATTTTACAACGTAAATTAGGTAAGTATCGTCCAAACGAAATGGGACTGAACTCACTGGAGCGATCTGTATTGCGGGCTCCACTAACGAGAGTTTCACGATGATGAACTAAAAGAGCTCTTTATTATACGTTATAGCAACCGAGTATATTTTATTTTTGTTATAAATTATTTGCCAACAAGAAGCTTTTTGTTGGTAGATCGAGATGTAAAACTAATTACCTGTGTATACCTGTCAAGCATACACGTGAGGGCTTTGTTTTTATTTTTATCATTGTATAGGTTCGCGTTTGACAGCTATCTCACCTGATGTTAAGTGAAGATGCGATCTAGGATGGAGCAGCCTTATCTAGTAGATACCTATTCACTCGTGGTTTGAAGATCACTGTTTTATATGAATCGGGGAACACCGGCAAAGTGTTCCACTTGACAGCAGTGCGAAAAAGGAAGATGGAAGCTAAACGTTTAGTTCTAATCATAATGTAACGATGGCGTAAGCTAATGCGTCTTGTCATCTGAGGGTAGACTGGGGATGGGGGAACCAAGTCGTGTAGTGCACACTCTGCAAAGTGTATCTGATAAGAACGGACAGTCCTACTACTCTGCTGCTCAAGGTTTTGAAGCTAAACATCAAAAATAGTATCATCGCCAATCAGCCTCCGGCTCTCCTACGAGTATTAATCGATTCCAATGCGTCCAACTGATACTTAGCTAATCCGTCCCAAAAGTGAGAACGCTACTAACTTACTTAATCCATGATCAAATCTGTGCTTGGTAGAGAGATAGCAACTGTTCTGATGTACTACTATGTACTATGTGTACCTTGTTTATTTTTTTTTATTGCAGAAGTTCAGCAGACAGGCAGACGGCCCACTTGATGGAAAGCGGTTACCATCGCCTATGGACATTTGCAACATCAAAGGTGCTACAAATGCAGTGCTGCTCTCTTAAGGGAGACTGGAACCTGGTCACTAATGCCGGAATACAACACAAGGTTGTTATGGCGACATAATTTAGACCAGGGGTGGCAGCTATCCACTCGGGCAAATGCCCTGCCACCTGGAAAACCTTCAAAAGTTTACCCAGTTTCTGGCTGCTACTTGAACCAAAGACTCAACGTATGAACCAAAATTGAATATTGGAGTCAAGAAGATACCTAATAGATGAAGCCGGTCGGTTATCGGCACTAATACATCTCGGTTTGGTTAGTGGTTAAATCTATTTCAAACCAAATTAAAGATGCGGTACATAGTCCAACATATGTGTACATGTAGTACCATAATATTATGTGTTAAGATGTTTCTTTTGGGAGTCTTGACATTTGGAATATGTTCCTATTTACTATTCTATTAAGTAGTTATTTACAAACAAGGTCTAAAAGATAAGGTGTAGTGTTCAAGGCAGTTGGTGTAAAATAAAGATTTTAATATAGTTAATTGTCATTATTACCCGTGAAGTTTGGATTAATCATTGAGGTATAATATGTCTAGAGAGAGCATTGTGAACAAAGAACATCGCCAAAAACGCGAAGCGTTGCTATATTCACTCTAGAAAAACTATCAATGTGTGCGTGATTTCGGGATATCAGCTATAAAAAATTACCCCATTTTTTATATTTTATAATTAAATATTTTTATGTAAGTGAAAAGTTTAAATGATCGTAATGATTTAATCCCTCTTTGTGTTATAAGTTAATATTACTCAGAGGTTTCAGTTTTTCTTCTATAATTAAAGAATAAAAATTTATAAAAAAAGCAACTAAAGTTGTGTCTTGGACCGAATCATAAAAAAAATACATGCACAAATGAATTCATAACACATTTTAGTATATGTAGTAATTTTAATTCGCAATTAAATGTCTGTACAGCTATTAGTACATCTTTATAAGTCTGTTAATTACCAATACTAATTTAACGATTCTAAAAAAATATTCCATAATGGTAAATTCTTTTTGTGTTACACAATATTTTCACGATGGTTATTAGACGACTAGTTATGGCCCAAAGATTATTTTAACCTAAAAATCAATGAAATAATGTCTAATAGTGGACTTGGGATGATTCGATGGGTTCATACTGGGTGTGTTATATGTAATGTAAATTTATATCAGTAGTAGGAACTAAGGGGTAAGTACACGGAATAGTTTAATGCAGCAACTTAAGAGCAACTAAACCACTTGAAAAGGGCTATTATTAAAATAAAAATATTCATATCCAAAAGTTTTTATTCAAACTTTACGATTTGATTATTTCATAAACTAAAATTTGTTTTCTAACATATCAATATATTAAATTATTATTGATTAGGAATTAATGGACATGCAGGTAACAGAATATGGACAAAATTAATTTCTTAAATAAGACAATCTACTACAAAAATGTCAATACACCACATCTCCATAAATTCATTACATGTTTTTAGGTAACATAAAATAAAGCTATACAAAAAATAAGTTTCGAAATCCTTCCCTCTCTCTTACTACTTCTCCTCTTTAGCGATAACTAAAATTGCATTAGAAGAAACTAAACAGTAAAAGTTAATTAAAGTAAACTTTAAGAGCACCAAAAATTTACTCTTTGTTAATTTGTTGTAAATTATCTATCCAGCAAAAACAAGCACTATTGCAACAATATGTAATTGGTTATTTAAAATTTGCTTGCATGATACTTAAAATATCCCCTATTTTCTGTTTTAAAAAGTATATTATGTTTATTTCCATTACCGCAAGTATATACATATGACAGTATTAAAACAAGTTTGTATTGTCGAGATTCATGGTAAATTAGTTCATTTCCCAAAGTAATAAATAGAAAATATTATTATATATTCTAAAATAATATATATATTCCTCAAAATAATTGGAAAACACAAACCATCTTTTGTTTGGATTCCAGTGGTGGACATCTTGCGATTCCCAGATTTCTTTTATCCGACGAATTGCTACAATTGGATTCGTAGAAAATTTAAAACATAATATAAACTGGTTTAAGAAATCCGGACGGACCCACAAACATTACATGTCTGTTTTCTATAGATTTTTCAAATTATTCGTATTTTACAAAAAAAATCGTAACAAACTCCCCAAATTTTGGAAAATAAGTTCCACTTGTCAATTCGATAACCTTGGAAATATCGAAATTAAATTTCATGTTTTTACTAAGAAATCATGAAAAAGGTGGTAAGTTTTTCGTTGAAATAACATCATATCCTTATCCTTTCCTCTTTTAAAATAGTTTCGACACATTTTAATAGCGCTGGACGGTATAAAGATTTTTTTTGTGAGAGCTCCAGCCAGTAAAGTAGTCAAAACGACACTAACAGGCGTGACCGCCGTGAGGAGTGTGTGCACTAAATTTGGTGCACGGTTTTTGGTGCCGTTTTTGTGCAATTGATGCGTGATCTAGACGTTTATATGATCTAAGGGATTAATATAGTTAATATATACGTGAATGTATATTTTTGGTTTGTTCCATACTTCACTTTGGCCTTAAACTGATTTGCACACAATTTAATTTATATCCTTATAATTCCTAGAGGTGGTATGGTAATTTATACTTTAAAAAAAAACCAAGAGTTTTCACGGAACACAATTGTGATGAATACGCAAACAAAGCTGTGAAGAAAGCTTATTCCGAAAGAAATTTAGTTTTACGTTTTAAAGAATGTGGATTTCATCAAATATTTTAATCCTATTCTTGGTAAAATATAACAACTGCTTTATGTATGAGTATTACGAGTGATATAAAAGGTATCATTCAATAAAGTTGTTAACAATAGCATTTGATACGTACTAAGAATATACACACAAGGACAACTTGTTATTTAGAATACCGAGAATTCATTTATTCGCTCTCATACTGATACGAAAGTAAGACGTAGAAATATTTTGCATATTTTCTAAGACAAATAAGTGTAGCCATTAAACTAAATGCTTGTCGTATTTGATTAGTGCTAAAACCTCTAAGCATCACTTTGGGTGCAAATATAATTAGGAAGTAATTAATGCCCACAAAACGTTTCACAGTAAAGCAGTAAGTATGTGCCGATAAGATAAAATATGCCACATTTATTGTCCGTCTTTATCAATTTTTTGTTGACTGATTTTAAATTGTTGATAAAGAGACTGTGACGGCGATAATTCTAGTGTGATAAAATGAAGACTGTGGCCGCACGTGTACTGATGTTCAGTATATTAAGCAACTTACTTCTATCTACTGTGGCTACACCTTTCCTTCCCAAAAGTTTCCTCGAATTTTTCGGCAACCCAATCCGAGATTTCATAGATACATTTAATCAACAGTTCAATAAAACTATGACTAATGCAACTGTCATCCACGGTGCAATGATTGAAGTACCTTTTAATACAGCTAGCTGCACTTCTGGTACTAAGCAGGATGCAGGTGGTGTATGCAGGCAGACTTGGAATTAACAAATAGCGAGTAGCTGTGATCGAAGAAACATCGTAGTACGTACGATAAGTTACTTTGAAATGGACGCGAAAATTGTGATGTGTTTATTAGTGATGATCATGAGTGTTTGTGTAACACAAACACAAGCTGGCGTGGTGTTTAATTTCCATGATAAACTTCAGATGGCCACATCTACTACGACTGAAAATCTACAGTCCAGTCAAGTGATAAGAGTACCGGATTTAGCATGTCCACTTGGTGAGAGACGTGACTCATTAGGACATTGTAGGAAAAGATTTTGATGGTGAGGTTAACAGATATATTTCTGTCTCAATGTTTTTTGCTACTTATTTTTTACTTTTAACTTTTATCAGCCCATAAATATTCCCGGATATGTCTCGTCCCATTTTTAGCATAAATGATTATAAATATACTTGTTCAATAAATAATAAATGTCGGCGGGCTTCATAAATATAATTTCAATATGCACGTATTCTTGCAATTATGACTTCACCGTTACCACGTGATAATTGTCACAGTATACAAATTAGGTTAAATTGCAGCTTAAGTGTGCCCTGGCGTGATTCGAATTCACATTATTCGAATTCATTCTTTCTTCTACTAATATCGACATTAGCATATAGAGGTTGTTTGATATTTTTGTAATGACTTTGAATACAAACCAATTTTTCATGAAATTTAGTGTATGAACACCTTAGAAACCAGAGTTGAACAAAGTTTCACCCTGTCATTCAGAACTATTACGTAATTCAGGCCGAAATCATATGGAAGTATAAATATGATGCAGACTTTATTAGGTTGTTGCCCCTTCATGGCCTCGGACTGAATATTTTTATGAAGTTTACGTAGACTAAATACCTTTGTAGGCATTATATGATTAACAGTTATCATTTGAATTTGGGAACTTCTGGAATTTATGGGTGTTATAAAATCAAGTAATATAAGTTTAATATATGAATTTTTTATAATTTCAGATTCGGGATAAAACATATTTAGTACCTAAAAATAAATGTAAGAATAATTTTAAGAATATCGAATAAACATAGAAAATTTACTAAATGTTATTCGTTTAGATATATTATTATTGCTATCATTGTTATCGCTTCTTGGAAACCAACATGATACAAGTAAGACGCTGATATTTTTAAAAGGTCAGAAAGTTATCTTTTAACAGAGGTCCAACTCAGGAGATCAGTCGTGTTGATATAATCAAAGAACGCGGTTAACAAATCATTCGCATATTTTTTAAAATGAAGCTAACAATTTTCGTGTCACTCTGCGTTATTTTAACTTTAAGCTGTGTGCAAGTAAACGGTTCAAGTTTTTTGGAAAAACTAACAGCACCAGTAAAAAAGGCAGCAGACACTGTTAAAGATGCTATATTCTTTAAAGACGACGATAATGAACCACCTTCAACAACAAAGAGCCCTGAGGTAACTACAACTGCTGCTCCATCTTCTACATTACCTCCAACAACAACAGAAACTACGACCACTGCAAAAACCAACACAACAGATAAAGATGGCAGGGAGAACTTCAAGGGTGGATGTGCAACAGGCTTCATGCGTACTGCAGATGGCAGGTGCAAACCTACCTTTTGACTTTTCTAAATAATTCATCTTAATATTGCATTCTTACTAAAACTATCGTAAAATGTTCAATTGATGGCAAATTTTTATAAAATATCGTATTATGTTACACTTAAATAAATATGTATCTTAAAAAGGTGTTTTATTGTATGATATACATAAATAAACCACTGAAATAAAAGATTTGTAAGTATTTGAACTATAGCTTTTATTTATCAAAATAAATAAAATAGAAATTATTTAGTATAATCTATGTTTTGTTGAGTTTTAAATACTGTTTTTCTAAATAGTAGCAAAACTAGCTACATACTAATTATCCAGTATTTAGGATTCGGGAGTCACAGCTTGAACTTGAAAAAATGTTGAATATGGACTTAGTGATTGCTTATTTTTTACATGTTGTTTGTTGGAATTTTCTCCAAAGCTATCAAACGTACTTGCACTTGCATTGTCATTTACTTCATGGGTCAGATTTTGTTTTACATTATTTTCAGTAGTTTTTGCTTGACTGACTATAATAGGAACTGATGCAAGAGATTGTACACCGTCGAAAGGTCTTTTATTTTCATCACGTCTGGTATCGTCAGGTGGTTCTGGTCTATTATTGGGTTGTGGTTCGGGCCTGTCTTCAGGAACCCTTATGCCATAATTAGGTCCTACATCATCAGCTGGTATTCTATAATCAAATTCTCTGTTTGGTGGTCCATGATTTTCTGGTGGTCCTCTTTGATTAGGTGGTCCTCTTTGATTAGGTGGTCCTCTGTTAGGTGGTGGTCCTCTGTTAGGTGGTGGTCCTCGATTGTTTGGGGGCCCTCGATTATGTGGTGGCCCATTTGACTGGGGACTTCTTTTATAAGAGTTCTTACTGATAAAGAATTCTTGGTCGCTAATTAAATCGCGGTCATTGATTGGTGAGTACTTTGTATATTTATTCCTTTCGTTGATTGAAAGTTGATCATCTCCAAATGCTGACCGGTGATTATTGCGATCTGAAAAAAACATGAATTAGATGGCAAAACATTTTTAGATATAGATTCCATCTTGTAGCATGAAATAAAAACAATTTATAAATGATTCTCATTAAACAGAAATAGTTTATGAATGATATGGATATTAAATGTTTTTTACAGTTTAATTTAATAAAATATATTTGACTTTTGTAAAACTTTGTTCTGAAATTTTCCGGTGTCTGTCACTGCGGCACAAACACAAAAAATACTTTTATTATATATTTTAATGATCTTTGAATTTGTTTTATCACTTAATTACTTGTCGAAGAGGTGAAAAACTAATGCAATAAATGCTCAAATGAAGATTTTTCTTTCGGGCTCCTTTTCATAATTCAAAGAAAATATTTTAAATGTTGTTATTAATTGTAAAAGTTGTGGAAACAAAAAACTTTGCGTATTTCACTTTTCTTGTCATATTACTTAGCTACTGAGATAATCAGCTATAACTCAGAAACATGCATTCACCGGAGTGAGATGTCTACCTCATATTTGTCAGTGGAAGCTTTGCTCTCTCGTTTTAGAAGACCGAAAGATATACTCGCCCCGCTTGTTTTAGGCAGATTTTCGGGTTTTATAAACTAATAATCTCTATGTGCAGGTTTCCTAACAATATTTGATTTATCATCAGCATGTGGTAACTGTGATAGTATGCCTATTACGTCAATTGCCAAAGTAACCATCCACCACTTTGGCATAGTGGTGAAGACTCGAACCCACCTCATTGAAATGAAAGGATTTATTTAACTATGGTACTACAACTTTTTGTTTCTTCTATACTTGTACACAAACATATTATAAAGTAAGCCATTCTAAGTAAGTTCTTTATACAAAAACTGGGACGCGTCTTGCGTCGCAACTCTGGCGGTGTCCCATCTTTCAGCCATTAGCATGTCTACTTGTACAGCTACTGCACAACAGGAGGCCCTAAAATAGCGCAAATATTCCGCCATCGCAAGGTCGAGACCCTGGGACCATGGGGGCCTGATGCGCACAAACTTTATCGAGACAGCGAAACGCCTGGTAGACGTCTCACGTGACCAAAAGACTGTTCTGTACCGCATACAACGCATTAGCATTGCGATACAGCGAGGTAATGTAGCCAATCTTTTGGGCACGTATCCAACTGACAGCGGTCTGGCACTAGATTTTACAGTTTAATTTTAATTTCTATATATACTTATTTATAATTTAGTTTAATTTTTATTCAATTATTAAACAAAAACTCATAACTATAATTTAATATATCTTGAAATAAAACGAAAGATAATCTTATAAATGTAATATACAAAATCTTATAATAACATATAATATTATTGTAAAAAATGCCTATTCATCTATCAAACAAATGTACTTTCAATATTTTAAAAACAAATATGAATACTGGCACTTGTTCAATTAAAAAATAACTAATCACAACACTTTGTCATTACGTTTTTATTGTTGGTGTAGTTCAAGCTTCTGGTCTAACTGGTTGAGCCTGGGCGAATTGCACAAAATATGGATAATTTGGTTTTGTATACGACATAGTGTTATCCAATAAATCAGCATTGTGGGACTCGCTAACAGTCATGACAGTATCTTGCATCGGTATTTGGATATTAGAAGGTGAATCTGCATCAGTTAAAAACCTGATATCGATTTGACTTCCCTCGTCTTTTTGTAAGGTATGCTTGTTTTTTTCATTAGGTGAGATTGTGTACGACTGTATTGATGGTTTCTTTTTGAATAAATGGAATCTGCGGGGCCGTTTTGATTTCTTTCATGAAACGACGCATATCTATCATCTTGGAAGAATGATCTCTCAGGTTTGGGTGGCGGGCTCCCTCTTTCGTGAGGAGGTGAGGGAGCAGATCCATAATCTAAATTTCTCGGAAAGCTTGGTTGAGAGTGGTCACGGGGGGAGGGAGGGTCATCGTGAGGTGGAGGAGGGCGGTTGCGAGGTGGTGGAGGCTGACTATGAGGAGGCGGAGGGTGATCATGAGGAGGCGGAGGGTGATCATGAGGAGGCGGAGGGTAACCACGAGGAGGAGGATAGTAATCGTGAGGTGGTGGAGGGTGATCACGGGGTGGTGGATTATGAGCATAAGGTGCTCTATGGTCGTCGTATCTACGATCAGGAGGGGGTCGGCGATCATCGTATCTGGAATCAGGAGGAGGTTTGGGATCACGAGACCTATAATTAGAAGGATGTTGATCATAGTCATATCTTCGATCTGCAGATTGACGATAATCATGCCAAGACTCGGGAAGAGATCGGTCATCTCCAAAACTCTCGTCTGGCGGACCTCTTTTGTCATAATCAGAAAAATTATCATAATAAGAAGATTGTCGAGTATGTCTGTCATCATATTGTGGAGAATCTCTTCTATCATTGTCATAAGAGTTTTCTGATTCTCTTTTACTGCACTTTAAGGGTTTGTGGTCTTTATTACGTGAAGATTTAGGAAGTGATTGGTAACGATGTTCATGGTCAAGTGGAGGTGGTGGACCGTAACTATGGTGGGGAGTTGGGGGTGTGGTGGGTAATAATCATCGTGATCAGGTGGAGGTGGTGGATTGTGTCTATGGTGGGGAGGAGGTGGTGGGTGATGATCATCGTGATAAGGTGGTGGTGGGTGATGATCATCGTGATAAGGTGGTGGAGGTGATGGTGGCGGTGGTTTGTGATGATTATCGTGATAAGGTGGTGGGGGTGGTGGTGGCGGTGGTTGGTGATAATCATCGTGACAAGGTGGTGGAGCCGGTGGGCCGTAACTACGGCGGTGAGGGGCAGGTGGTGGTAGTGGGTGATAATCATCGTGATAAGGTGATGGAGGTGGTGGAGTGTCACCTCCGTAGTGATGTGGTGGTGTTTGTGCTCGACGATCACTATATTGAATAGAAGCCGGAGGTTCATTTAGATCGTCATAAATTGGCAGACTGTTTTTATTAAAGTTATCTTGTTTTTGGTCCCCCGAACTTAGTTGTGACTTTTCGTATTGCAGTAAATATATTTGATCCGTATTTAAGTCTCCATATTTTTCTTGTATCGAGTCATAAGAGCTTTTATTATAATTGGATGTCGAGTCCCGGTACTTGCTTTCACTAAACTCAGCTGTAGAGTCTTCATTTTGCATCGACCATGTTAATTGAGGTGACTGCTTTTCTGATAACAAGAAATTATTCGCACTTCAATGGTTTCACTGATCTTAATCTATTTAATCATAAGTGCATATGAGAAATATATTGTGATTGAAAAATAAATATCCGCTTCTAAGTAGATATTAATGGATACTTAAGTAAAGGTAACAATAAGAATAAATAATATGTTATATACTCGTATATAATATGCATTTTTGTTATTTTTAAACCCTTAGCTTTGATTGAATAATAAAGGATAACCACTTATTTATTCATTTATCTGAGAAAATACTGCCCATAAATTCTACTTAGACTTGATCTAGATTTCTACTATTTCATAAAGGAGATCTCTAAATTTAGCAAATTAATACGTGGTAATCAAAATACTAATGGCAGAGGCTAGGTATCAAATACCTATGTGGTTATAAGTTCAATCACGAGGTCTCTTGTTTATTATAGTAAAATTTGATAAAAAAAGTATTTTAATATTCAGTGAGATGTATAAAATGCAAAAGAATGGTTACAGACATTTAAAAGGTCAGCTACTATCTTATCATGCACAAGAACCTAGTTTAATTAAGTAACAGTATCAATATTGACAGTATATTATAATATACCAGTATAATAATATAGCAGTGTAACTAATTAGTCCTAAAAATATTTGTTTTAAACTAACCTCGTAAATCCGGCCCCGCTGTACTTGAATATATGGCAAATCCAAACAATAGCATTAAAGTCAAACACTTCATCATCTCTATTTAATATGTAATCGACTTTAATTTAAAAAAAAATTGCACTTGAATATAAGTAATATCTGCACAAGGATTCACTCGACGGTTCAGGGTTATACTAGACAATGTGCAAAGTTTGTTTACAAGTAAATCATTTTAACAGCCAGTATAGGTATAAAGTGTGTTTAAATAAGTTGTGATGGTATCCATTGTAATACGGCACGATATTTCAGATTTCCGATAAAAAAGCATATGTGTTTTGTGGAACAGAGTCCAAAGTATTCGAATAAAGAGCGTTTGTACCAGATATTGTCCATTTATAATTAATTACGTTCGTTTTTAAAATAAGTACAATAAAACAAAGTATATTCGCCTTGCTAGAGACAATAAGAAAAGTGTCGATGCACACCTTCTTAGTGTGCATACTCTTAGTTAATTTAGGTTATATTTAAAGTACTTGTAAATCTTGTCAGATTGGATGGATTACCATCCAATCTGACATTGAATGATATATTTCTTCTTAGATACTTAATTTATAAAAAAATACAATAAAACTATGTTTTGTATTGTTGATAACAGTCGTGAATATATAATAGAAGAACATTATAATTATGTATTCCTTGTACCTATATGCACGTATATGCATTTACTAGGGGGACTTTTATGCAAATTAGCATTGTATTAATACAACGTAACCTTATTCAGAATGTAAAGCAGGGTAGTACCTATCTTATTAACTTAATACTTCAGAATATGGTAAGTCAAAAAGTATGGGTTGATTTGATAAATGGCCAGTTGCTATATTATGCTATTTATTCACTTGCCTTACCGTCGGTAAATATTGACATTATTTGTGTGGAGCTTATGTCAAATTTTAACCGATGGTAAGGCGAGTGGACGTTTAGGGACTGGCCACAAGTCATCTCGAAAAAGTTGCAAGCAAACCAAAAATCGGGCTACAACAATGGACACATATTTGCTTGCGTTTAAGGATCCGAAAATGGAAATGTATTAATAGTATAAATTAGCAATGACGTCAAATAACGGAAAATAACACCAATAAGTTTGCTTATTCGTTCACCAGTGTTTAAATATAATGTAGTGTGAGTGTAGTTTGCAAAAAACAATTTTATACTTAACTTAATATAGATCTATGGCCTTAGACGGTTCTCCAATCTTTAACAAGTTTTTGTGCTACATTTAAAATCTAAATTGCTTATTTTATGCGTCGGACGATGACAGGCGATATCGAACTCTGTCAAAATAAAAAAGTTAAACAATAGAATTATTGGTATTGGCGTGAAGTGTTTTTGTTTAGGAAAAAACCGTAATTGGTTGTTTGGTTCACGTGTTAACAGATAGATCTTCTTTTAAGCACACTTAAGTACTCAACTGTGTCCAAGATATAGTTATCAATAACTGGAAAAATTTCGCTATAAAAGTATAACCTAATTTGCATCATAAATTTTATCAAAGATTTCCAGTATTTCCGGTTTCATGTTAGCTATTAGCAAATTTACGTGAGATAGTCACATTTAAATCATTAGGTACAGTATGTTATGCAACAAATGATTGATATAATCTTTTATACTATCTTCGTCATTACAAACTACATCCTGGATTAATTCAGTGAATTTCCTGAGACTATATTAATAAATTTTAAGTCAGAAGAATTGCTATCCATTAATACCTAAGTCAAATTACATTCTGTTATAATTGGCATGGTACTTTTAAGCAAAATCTTAACAAATACACAAAAGTTACGTTAGTATGGAACACATAAAAAATGACTCATCTTATGTGGTTTTTTAAAAATAACTTAAATTTATAGACACTTCATTTTTACACTTGCTAATGTTTTTTATTATGCAAATCTAAAATGAGTGATAGCTATTGTTTCTATTAAGGACATTCAAATATTTTCAATCGAAGTGCAAAATATATGTTTTTAATTTCTTTTCTGTTACTATAAATTATTATTTACATGAAATTTCGTATAAGAACTTAATGAAGTAAGTATACCGTCAATCACAAAATAATCGCAAATTCACGCGTAATACACCTATCCCAATATTACGCTAGTGAACTGAAATATTCTTATAGTCCTAATAAATCAACACGTATTCGTGCATAATTTAATAACACGTCTGTTCCTTTTGACAATCTCAGTATCCGAGATTAAAATCAAAGTTGTCTCGTGCAAAGTGAAATGTAAAAGCCACTTACCTAATACTGAAAGCGGCGACAATTTCATTCCGGGCGACAAATTGAGAACACCTTCCGGCGTCGGAGGCGCACCACACCGGCCGCACTTTCTGGTAAATGGCTATTTATTGTGGCAGAGAGCGAGACACCTGTCCCTGCGTAGAGTGAACACGTCTAAGCAACACCCCAACGTTTATTTATCTTAATATAAATCGCTGTAAATGTGTTGTGACATTCGACTGTTAGTGTTTTTATTTTAGTTTTCAGTTACTGCATTTATTGACACATCATAAAACGTGTATTAAAATTTATACTGCTGGTTCGAGGCTTTCAATAAATATTGACGATCTGAGACCCTCTGAAAAGTACGAAAATGAATCCTGCCGGAAATCGAAACCTGGGATCTGGATCTCAGTGAACTAGCCGGGATGAGGTTTAGACCATAAGACCTCAAAAACCGTAGAACCGTGGCACACACACATTTTATATATATCTCCAAGGTAAAGAAGTTACGCTTGTATTTTAGATAATATAAAACAGATATTCTAGGGCCGATCCCAGACGCCTACACATAAATAACGGAAAGTTTGTTTACGATATTTAACATGCCACGAATTGAGCTCGCTGCCTCTGCGTTGCTGTGCAGTGCGTCATCAAAGACTTAGCTTACTCAACCGTAAGCATTATTTATATTTTACGTCAAATATATATGTTATATCCATTCGGTAAGGCCGGTCATTTGTCTTATCATCGGTTAAAATTTGACATAAGCTCCATCCATACAAGTAATGTCACATTTCTACCAACGACGATAAGGCAAGTGAATGTGTAAGACATAAGAATCGGTCATTAGAGTTCTGTGATTGTTACTTATCACAACTAAAATACAAATTAAATTAAAAAAGGTCGTAAATGTACTAAAATATAGTTTCAGTTCAAATACTAAATTTAATACTTAAAATTAATGTTGTACAATTTTCTCTAAAGCTTTCTACTGAAACCTCAATTCGAAACTGTCGCCTAAACTTGACATTATAATAGCCCTTCACAATTCTAACTACACCAGACAATCGGACAAGCAATTCACTTAATAGTGTTTAATAGTAATTTATACCATTTCGAGTATGTCTATTGTGTAACAATCACTTTAGTGTACCAAAGCGGAACCGTTTTTTTGTTACTGAGGTTAATTTAAGAGTCATGAGTTGTAACTTCGTTCATAAAATTT
This sequence comes from Dendrolimus punctatus, assembly GCA_012273795.1. NCBI lineage: Eukaryota > Metazoa > Arthropoda > Insecta > Lepidoptera > Lasiocampidae > Dendrolimus > Dendrolimus punctatus. Next base: position 126,265 of record JAABVI010000072.1, on the reverse strand, counting down.
TGTTTCTGTGTATGTCGTGGTACTCTAGTAGCTATCTGAGTGTCATTCTAATAGTGTTTATAGGTCCGAATCCAGCCAGAGAGTATGCAACGCTCAGGTATATCGTTTTTCTGGCCTAATATTTGTTTTAACAGCCTATAAACGTCCGACGGCTGAGCTCAGGTATATATACCCAATTTTAAGGTAACAGTAGGTATACTCGCCAGGCTTGCTCAAGACGGCTTGCTTGACACATCATTATGTCTATGTGTAAGATTCAACACAACGTTTCACTTTACCGCCACACCGTAGTAATTGTAACAATATACTCATTGAGTCAGTTGCCTAAGTGGTGCATGCTTTTGGGTCTGGATTCGAACTTGTGTCATTTGACACTTGAGATTGGCCCTCGAGTACTTTAACTACTAAGTACTAAGAAAGTATAGTGCATAATCACTTATGTATAGTGTATAAACCTGTACATCGAGATCACTTTGCAAGCATTCAATCTGTTTTAGAATACTTGGCGAGTATGTCATTCATTCCTCTAAAATAGTGAGTTCCTTATTTTAGCAGGACGCTATAATAAAATGAATCTTATGGTAATTTCTGTTAAAAAAAGTACATAAATGTACCAAAGGAGACGTATACGTTTTCATATATACACTCTTAGGCCCAGATTGTAAAAAATATTAAAGTGATTTTAAGATTTCTTATTATTTTGTTCATAGTTTTTGCAATTGTAATGGGTTTACTTATTTTGAATGAATTGATCGTGTGATGCGTTTTTATATTATATTCATTGTTGATATTCATTCACATTCATCGATTATGGTAATCGATAATAATTTTGTTTGTGATCTTATTTTTAAAATTTATCGTTTTCGAGATATTTTCCAAGGTAAATGTTTTCCATTTCGCAATAGAAATATAACGCTTTATTTAAACCATACAAACCCCGTCTCCTCACATGATAATCAGTTAATTGTTAAGGCCGTGAAGGAAGAACTAATAATACACGTTTTATTACATCTTTTTAATGTATTCTTTGTGGGTAAATGATATATGTATAAAGTAATTCGAAAATGCTATTCGTTTCGTAGGTAGGTACAATATGGAAAATACATGTGTCGAGCACTTTGCAATCACTGACTGTTTAATCCAATTTGGAGGCATCGTTGCACCCGTCACACAAAGTACAGTTTATTTACAATATTGTGAATTGGAGAGATTTAAAATGTAAATGACAAAATTTACAGCGTGGACATGATTTTAGTGTTAACTAAAGATGTCTATGAATAGTACTTAACGATGCTTTCTCATTGAAACAATCTCTAAAACTCTTCTTTTTTCTATTTCTATGACAATTAACAGAGGAGGATATCCTTTAAAAAAAATCTTTGTGCGTGACAAGATCACAGAGTGTATTGTATTAAGTATATCGTTGACTCTAAATAATCTAATCTATAATATTCTAGATATGCCGTGTCTGTATATTGAAGCTATTAAAAAAACAACTGGAATAGTCTATATAAACGATGGTGAATGATGGTGCATTTATTTTAGATTTCTAGTCTGTTTGTCGGTTCGTTCGAGATTTACAGTTAGATTTTACAGTCTTGCACGTAATAGTATTTTTTTTAATATAATTGTTTAGTTTGGTATTATCCTTTTGTCTATTATCTTCACGTTCGGCACATTTTTGAAGTGAAACTACTTTATCGGCGTTGGAAAAAAAGTTACCGTCACATTTTTCGGTCTCGCCATCTTTTTCTTGCTCCTACCACGGTCGACCGTGGTAGGGGCTTTAAATAAATAAAGCCCCTACCTAAGTAAAGTTGCATATAGTAGATCATTTTTCGAAAAACAAGGTCATAAAGAAGTTTCACTTCTTACGTGTGTACACTAGTACACGCAAACATTTTTATTTTTAATTCCGTTTCTCATAGAGGTTTAATTACTTTTCCTAATATTATATTAGTAGTGGTGGCATTTTAATTTTTTCAGCTAACGATTTTTCTCTAATGCTCATCTAATGACTATTTAATAAAACTACGTTTTAACGGTTTTAAGCGCGGTAATTTATTTAATTTAGGTTCATCCGACGTTTCGGCCGCTTTTCAGTTGCCCGTGGTCACGGAAGACAAAGATGACATTTGTCGGTACGTGTATTGTCAAAGTTTTTATTCAGCCTACCGCCAACTTGTTCATTTTAATTATTTAGTTTTAATTTTGTTTATGGATATTATTTACTCTATGGGAGCCTAATCTAATTTACCACCGCTTCACAACATGTTGTGGCTTGAAGAGAAGAAGCGGCGCAAGAAACTCTTCAGCAAACATGCCTAGTTCTAAAATTTTTTATATAATATTAAAATGAGTGGAAGGAAAAAATAAAAGAAATTATCAGTCAAGTTGGTTTGTTTCGTTGCACGCAGAAAGAGCTCACAGTGTCTTGAGGTCTGGCAGTTAGTTTTTGCTGGGTTTGGGTCTTAATAGTTTTGATGATTGGATCCCAAACAGGTGGTACCTGCCAACCATCTTCTCTATTGAAATTTGGGTGTTTTTTGATTTCAATAGCCTCACGCATCATTCTTGGTATGAAACGATTCTCTTTCGCGAGGATTTGTGGGTTATCGAATCTGATGTAATGGTTGGGTTTATCCAGCGTGTGTTCACTGATCGCAGACTTCGTAGACCTTGCGTGTTTCATGTCAGCAATGTGTTCTTTTACCCGTGTTTTTATGCTCCTCTTTGTTTGCCCAATGTATGATAAACCACATTCACAATCGAGCTTGTAAACACCTGCATCCTGGAGTGGGATATTGCATTTCACAGGTCTCAAAAATTGGGTTATCTTTTTATGCGGCTTGAAATATGTTTTGATTGAAGCTCGCCTAAGGATGTGACCAATTCTGTCTGTGACTCCCTTGATGTAGGGTAGGGTAACAGGGCACCGCTCAACTGAAGGTGGTTTGGGGCCTTTGTGACGTTGGTGTGGAGTCTTCAGCTGATTGCGTTGTAAGACTCGCTTGACATGCTGAAGCTCTCCAGCCACATGGTTCGTCACAGATTTTTTGTGCTCTCTGAAACAAAGATTTGCCCACGGTAGCTAACTGACTAGGATGGTGGTGAAACGTAGTTGTATTATGTGTACAAGTCGCGAAAACTTAAGAAAATATAATGACTATTTATTAATATGAATATTTTATTATTTTGATGTATTTTTATAAAGTACCAAGGAAATGTTGTAGTATTATATGGAGGTTTTTGCTATTCAATGCTAAGATTCTGTATTTCAAACTAATCGACCACTTTCCTCTTTGACAGCTAATTTAGTCCCTTTGCGATCCAGAAGCGCTTGCTTTGATTTCATATTAAATTTGCAACAATCAGAACTCAGGCGGAAAACTATCAAAGTTTGTAGTGAATGAACAAGAAGTTTCTGACAGTAGTCAACGAACAACCAGAACTACTTCGATGAAGCCAGTTGAAGTACTTGATGTATGTATATAATAGCCAAAATATATATTGTCGATTTTTTTATTGGCACATGTTTTATTGACTAGTGCACAATTTTTGTTTGAGTTCCTTTTTGGATTCAAAACTTCACATACAACAAAAAGTAGGTACTTAAAAAAAAATTCAATACAATCAGAGTAACAATCGCATAAAATATTGTCTCAGAAAAATCCCATGAGCTACACTTCTATAAAGTACGGCTTGTCTTTCACCTCGCAGTTTTCGTAAATTAAATGTTCAAAGAACGTTTTACTATTGAAACATATTTTTATACTCTTTTATTTTACTTTCAACGTTTAGGCTGAATCAGGTGAAAACAGTTTTTTTAAGTGTTTGTAATTTTGTTTGCTTAATTTAGTTCTGACAACAAACAATACACAAAAATATTTAAAAAAACATATATTTTTTTCATAAAAATTTTAATGGCCGTTATACACGTTTAGTACTTAGAAATTACATAAAAACGAAACAAAAAACAAGTTAGGGGATTTTCACAATGGTGACCATGATATTTAGTTTATTTAGTGTTAATAGTACGTGTGTTTCAGCAAGGTGCACATTGCATAGTGGTTGGATATAAAGTTACGTTGCGGCGTTGTCACAGCGGACTAACACAAATAGCTCAATTAAACGGAGCCGATGTGTTCGGAGCATCGTCCGGACAACAAATGGACGAGTCATCTGTACAACTATCGGCACAATATCACGTTCTTAATTGGTTGCTTGCCACGATATAGTATTTGATACATTTTTTAAACTATCGAATTGTGCAAAAAAACAGAAAATAACAGAAAAATAAATAACAAGATAATAATAGATTTATATTTATAATGGCCTGGCAACATTATAAACTGCCTGTATTGCACGTTCGAAAGGACAAACTGTCGTTCCAACAAAGAACACAAGAACTCCTTTAAATTATATGTATGTGACAGTTTATGCAATAAATGATACTCTATTCTATTCAATCAATTTGACTTATATTGCATGCCACGTGAATAATATGTGGCTGTATCCGACATATTTTTTTTTATCTATAAGCAATATAAAAACACAAATATATATTTCTTGTTCGAGAATATTATTAATTACGGCAAGAAGATAAAGCCGTCAAAGTAGATCTAGGTCATTTTAAATTGTGCGTTTGCATTAACTATATGAAATCATGTTGAATATTAAGGGCCGCTTGCATAAGGTTGCTTAAATTTATTTAAGAAACACAAAACGTATTTAATACCCTTAAATATAAATAGTGTCTTGCACAACGCAAAATTTGCCGCTATATATGTTTAAAGAACTGTCAATACGTCTTGTGTAAAACGTATTTAGGAGGTTTAATATGTTTAACTAATTTTGTTTAAAGGTGATCGTTATGCAAGCGGCCATAAAAGTGCCTATCAATCAAAGTTTCTATATTGCAGCTAAATTAAAATAAGAAATACAAGTTACTGAACACTCTTGTGTAAACAAACAAATCAAAACCGGTGTCACAAACCGGACGAATAACATCTACCTACGGTAAACACATAAATGCGTCTTTAGTATTAAAGTTTTTAAATCATATATCTCTATATTTACGACATATTATATTTTCGTGAAAAATCTTTCGGAGTATACACGGCGAGTATATCGAGAAAGTTACCGTCTAATAGCGCTTTTAGGTTGTCATATTGTTACGAATTTGTAGGGGATTTGTAGGATGTAAATTAGAAAATGCCGTTGGAATTATCACAAAGTTTATTAAAAGTACACATACGTAATTCATAGTTCTTACGAGTATAGCCGAATACAAAAAAACCAAACCGTAGAGCAGAAAATCATTATCACATAAATCGCACAAAGTTCGTCTTTATCAAATACTCGCTCATAAAATGCACTAGGTAACCTCTTTTGCAGTCAAAACATGACTGCCGCATTACCTGACTGACCGACCCCATCTATTTGTAAATTGGACATGGCATCCTAGCTACATGCCGCCCACTGGTTATTGAAATCGTTAAATGGTCAGCTTAATGGCTTCCAAGAATTCACATGAAATACCAACGGAGGAAAGAAGGATTTATGACGTCTTAAGGCAGCGTGAACAAAAAGATTAGTGCGAATAATAGATCACTCAAATTAAAAGAGGTAATAAGACACCTGCAAAGGATTAATATCGGCTTGCAACAATATTTATGGTTTTAGTACAAACAGTTAATTTGAAATTAGTTCCTACATCTATAAAAATATTCATAAAAATGTTGATTTACTTGTTGTAGAGCTGTTATTTGAAAATTTCCTTCGATAGCTGCTCGTCTAATTGGCCACTATTCTCGATTGATATTAATTATAACTTAGGAAAAGTAGTTGCTTTGCATTTGAGATTGTTGTAGTCCACTGGACAGAGTTGGTTGTAGTAACTTTTAATAATATTTTATTATACTTGAATACATCTTTTCTTGTTATCGTTATGTAGGTACACTTTTGGACAGCAAATCTGAGTCACATGTTGAATTTCAAAATATATAACAACTAAAAATTAATAAGACTTCTACGACATTTTAAACAAGAATCAAGAATCGTGATTGCATAGATAATATGCTGGCTAAAGTCACAAACCTTGTGAAGCCGTATTTATATTTAAACAAGTAGCTGTTCTCGAATACGTACTTTAATACGATTAATCAATAATACCATCGGAATTCTTAGAAAGTTTTATTGAATCCAACTTTGAAAACGAACGCAGCTTTTTGTATGAATTTTTAAGAATAAATAGACACCCCATTAAAAAAAACATGTTCAAAATATAGCGTAAGTGCTTTCAGTTTTCTAAAGTAATTCAGTTAGTAAACGCCATAGATAAAGAGGATAGGAGACGTTGTTTTAAGGGCATTTTGGTATTTTTTTTATTAGAAACTAAAAATACGTTTGATATCTGAAAAGACTGGTTATGAAATTTCCTCCTTTGGAGCTTGGTACGAAATATAATACATTTTAGTACAAGCATGAGACTTTTTACAGATATTGTTCTAAATTTATATAATCTTTAACGAGATGTTACTCATATTCACCGGAGGCAGACCAGCTAAGTTGATTTTTAACCGACTTCAAAACGGAAAAGGTTCTCAATTCGTCTGATTTTTTTTATATTGTTACTCGATTTCTCCGTTAATTGTGGACCGATTTTTTAAATTGTTCTTTTATATACTCTCGAATCTGTCTCATTGTGACAATGTCAGAATCTGATGAGTGGATTCCAAGGAATTAGAGAAACACACGCACATTGTTACTGAACTTCTTCGTAACACGATATCTCAGTCAATTATAAACCAGTTTTCAAATTGTTTCCTGTACTCATTAGTGTATACCCCCTAAGTAGTCCCATGATCAGAAAGTCAGGATCTGATGAGTGGATCGGATCCCAGGGCTATCGAGCATAACCCTTGTTAAAAACGCTGTAAGCCTAAATTGTTGGAAAAAATATTGTATACGCATGTAGCTATTACATTTTCTACAGGCGCTTAATTTTTATATGTATATTACGATTTTTTTTCTTTTATTGCAGAATTCAGTAGACAGGCAAACGGCCCAGCTGATGGGAAGTGGTCACCGTCTCATATAGACATTTATTACACCAAAGATGCTACAAATGCGCTGCTGCTCTCTTAAGGGGAGAATGTAACCTGCCCACTGATGCCGGAACACAATTCAAGGTTGTTATGACTGCATACTCTGGACCAGGGGTGGTAGCCATCCAGTATAGCAAATACACTTCCACCTGATACGACAGGCTGCCCGGCTGTAGGAAGTGTATTCTTTCTCCGTTCCTGCACGGATAAAAAAACATTTCTTCTTCAATTGTGGATCGATTTTGATTTTTTGTTTTTATCCCTAGTTATCGGAACTCTAAAAAACACTATGTATATATTATATGCCGATAAATAAATATTATGCCAGTATACAAGAGCCTGCGTAATATTCGCAAAATTTCAGGCACAAAATATAGTTATTAATATCAACACATGTGGAAGTAGCAGTGCCAGATGAACATCAAAGGTTTAAAAGCGTATAATCCGTGTAACGTTGTTTCTAATGACATAAGCACGCAACACAGTCTCAAAGGTGTAAATCTTGTATCAAAGTATACAAGGCGTTTTATGTTAAATAATTTAATCTCGCTGGCGGCGTCTAGCGCAACATGTTTTCACATAATTTAATCAATGATCTTTGTTTAGCTTAACATAATTCATTTCATCAGATTCAGGCTTTGCCGTGGTAGCTCAGTAGTTTAGAAATCCGCTTCTCATACTGCTTAATAATTTGTATAGCTAAAAGCTGAGTACCCAAGAAGTCCCTTTTGTTTTTTCACTTATCCTGCACTTACCGGGGTTTATTCTTGAATTCTTTTTATAGTAGATACAGGGTATCAACAAACCCTTATTAAACAATCAGACGTACTTGTATTTTTTAGGTGTGTTAGTCCCTAAGGTAGGTCAACTGCATGATTACATGTTATCGTGTATGTTTGTAAGAAAATGACTATAAGCATATTATTACGAATAGGTAGGTATATTGAACTTGGGATTTGGATTTTTGGCAAGATTTTTTTGACATTTGTACCCGCTGAATTGTTCGCTACTCTCATACAATTCTTCAACAGTTCTAACTAGGATTTAATTGCAATTTGGATTTCGAACCTAGTGTTTATCTGGCATATGCATATTATCAAGAACAACATTATCAGGCAAAATGCACATGGATATTACTGATGTCTGAATAAATGAATGTTATATTTGTGTTAAAAATATGTTACGTACCTGTGATATAGTTCTATAATACGAGGAGGCATGAACCTAACAATCCTACCAGTGAAACGGTTATGACATTATTAGATGTCTGGGTATACTGGCAATATTTTTTATGAGAAAAAATATCGTTGTTGGAAGCTCTCATAGAATTTTCAGTAGTAATAAAAAAACAGTTCTCCCTTGAAAGGTTCGCGAAATGGGGGCCAACATTCCAAAAAACAATATCGTATTCGATGTCTCAGTCTATCAAGCGAGAGTCAATGGTGAGTTTCGCAAAAGTGTCACGTAATATGTAAATCGTTCAGGTCGCGATGTGTCCCGACTGTCAAAAACAACCGGCGGCTAGAATAGATCTTCCGGCGATTTTTTCTCAATGATGGCTTCACTTACAAAGAGATTGGAAGAAAGTTTTGCTACGAACATTCGTATAAGTTGCTGTGTTTTCATGATGGGACACATAAGATTTCTTTGATAATTGTTATAGCCTAGCCCAAAAAGTATGAAAGTTCTATTGATTGATATGAATTAACAACTAGTTTTTATTTCGTCGCTAGCAAGGGAAAGTTACAAAGAAATCGATTGAGTTTTCTATTAACGTTCTCATAAGATATGCGACACTTACTTAGCTGACGAATGTACAATATAATAAAACTGAAAAGAAAAAACCAGGGAGACTAATTCGAATCAGCTGATTACGAAAATACAACTATATTTTTTTGTCTTAGAGCTTTATGTAAAATCTAGAGAATTGATTTAATGAAACTTGACAACAGAGCTAGTTTATATCGCGGGTATTTACTTAGGATAGGAAAGTTTCCGAACGACATAATTTTCGCGTGATGCAAGAATATAGACAAAAAGGCGGCGCTGCGATTGCATTGACGGCACCAACCATTGCTACTCACTAACAGATATGTCATTGTCATGGCAACGCGAACGAAGTTTCGCTGGCACATGCTATACGTACAACATACGTCTTTGTTTGCAAAAGGTATCCATTTGTAAATGTTTTAATGCAGATAGATTTTTTGCAGCAGTTAAATTTAAAGTGAAAATGGAAAGTGATATTTCCTTGGACAGATAGTGCAGCGATGCAGCCTCAGCGCGAGGGGGTGCTACACTTTTATCTGAAGTGACGTTTAATGGCGCAACAATTTTGCTCGAATCTCACGACGCGACGCCTTTGTTTAAATATGCAGCATGTCACCGCCGGTGACGTACTCAAAATATTACAACGCCCGCCCGTTAGCATAATAAAATGTGCATCGCTACAGGCGGCGCATTAAGCTGCACTAACAAGGTGTGCATGGAAATCAAACGCGATCCCACTTATTGTAACTATGTTATAGTGCGTGCCCTCGGTTTCATTGGGGTTCTGCGCATGAAACCCTATATAGTAAGGGTAAAGTCCTCCCATTATCGGATCTTTACTACCAATTATCGACAAGTTATTAATCATAGACAAGTTAGTTGATTAAAGAACTAGACAATGAAAAGCTTCGTCCATCTGGTAGAATATGAAAAACTAAAACTAATTTAATTTTTTCATTTTCTAAAGAGTTTTTTAAATGATACACAACGGATGGGAAGTGGCTGTAATTTTTTGGTCATATATATAAAAATACATTTCTTTGAAGTGTACAAACATAACTCATTTAATACTTTTAATATTTGTTATCGGACCCTGTTTTATTTTATACAACACTTAACACAAAACTACTACTGTCAAATTTCATATTCTAGCCGTAGTAGTTCTTGAGATAATTATATGTAACATATAAACAGACTGAAGCCGAAGTAAAGCGTAAGGTGTTTATTTTTACCTTAAGTTTCTTTCATATATTCAGTTTATAAAACCTGTAGTTTATCGTCATATTATTGAAGACGAGTATCCTTTTTCCATGGTCATATTAAGAATTTAGCTAAGACTAGGGTGGGTTAATCATTAACTAATAGATACCATGAAAAGCCGGGCACAGAGTGAGGAATTTGCCTGAAGTAAAACGAAGGGGAGAAATAAGGTCTAATGAGTTCTAAAATAAGGAATTACAGTTTTCACGATACAAATAATGGGCGGGTGGGATTATTGCTTGCGTCCACGCTCTGAGATTACACCTCGGGCCACGTTTAACCGTAAGTTATGATAGCCTTACTCCTGTTCAATCTTGTTGGCGTCTATGAGAAAATACTGCTGCGGTTACGCTTGTAGCTTGCTAAAAGAAGATATTTAACGCAGACCCACGTAAATGTGTAATAATATTTAACGTTATGGATGATTTACATTGTGCGTAAAAGATGGAACTGCTAAATGTCAAATATTGATTCAATATTATTTACTTTGCAAGTTTCTTAGGAATGAGGCCGATATAAGAGTTCAATGCTCTCTCGCAGCTCGTATCAACTATTTATATCATACATAGCATGGAGGACTTTCGTTGTTGAATAAAATTTATTTCAATTGGATTTTTATTATTGATATTCCACAATTACAGTCATTTACAGACCACTGAGAGTTCTCATTATTTTTTTAAATTTTGAAGATGCCCACATAAGTTGATCGTTATAGTATCTACTAAGATTGGATTAATGGTAGAGACTTACATATTTATTAACTACTAAATTACGGGTTTATCACGTGGCTTTGTTGTACGCATACTTATTAAATTAGTGTGATTTCGATTGACTACTTTTGCATTTCAATATATAATATTTTAATTCTCTGTTAAAAATTAATCAAAATGTACCTGTAATATAAATGGTTACTTGATTTCAAATTATGAAATGTAAAACTCGGTTTCTGCTTTTAATTATCAAAGATTTTCCCTGTAAAATATTAAAGGACCGCCATTTATAGGACAATATTAAATCGACATCAAGGAAAATCTTTTGTAAATATTTCTTGTTATACTCATTTCAATACAATGAATGTTGTTAGGCGGAAGACAGCCATGTCTATAGCAATGTATAGAATAATTATATTTTTCCTTTCTTTCAATTTAATATTATTGATAACTGTTACTTGTTGTGTATCAAATTGATCGTATATTAGCAGAAGTTGATGTCAGGAGCCTTAAGAACAGACGAGCGTGTATGACAAGAGCTATGAATGTCAAAGAAGCAAGTGAGGTGTGTAAGAATAAGCCTTAATGGCACTCTGTTTTTCGTGCCTACCCCGCAAGGGACCTGGTCTGAAGGTATGTATATATGTTACTTGTTGTTAAAATTATCCGTGCAGGAACGGAGAAAGAATACAATTTCTTACGGCCGGGCGGCCTATCCTAAACGGCAATAAAACAACCCACAGCTAGCTGGTAGGGATTTGTCTGACTGTATGGCGACTAGCCCTGGTCTAAAGTATGCGGTCATCACAACCCTGTGATGTGTTCTGGAATTAGTAGCCAGGTACCGGCCTCCCTTTAGAGAGCGGCAGCACCTTGGTGGCACCTTTGGTGTTCCAAATGTCTATAGGTAACGGTAACCGCTTACCATCAGGTGGGCTGTCTGTCTATCTGCTGAATTCGTGCAGTAATAAGGAACTAGCTATTCCTCGCAAATTCAGCCCCTAGAAACGCAACTGTAAGCCCAAAATATGCAGTTTATTACTGACCAAAAATCTAGATATGGATGGATATCTCTTGCATGTGGAATAGGGAACATCGTCCTTTATGCTCAAATGGAGGTATATTTTGAATATTATGTATTTTTTTTATATTGAATCGGTCTAGTAGACGGGCAGACGGCCCACTTGTTGGAAAACGGTTACCATCGCATATGGACATTTGTCATAACTTACGTACCAATATGCTGCCACTGTCTAAATGGACACTGGAACCTGGCCATTATTGCCGGAACACGGATGTTGTGATGGCATACTCTAGACCAGGGTTGGTGGCTACCATGTATGCCTATCCAGACGGGCAAATATCCTTTGACCTGATACTGAGTTGTTCTATTGCCATGACAGTCTGCCCCGCTGCAGGAAATTGTATTCTTTTCCATTCCTGCACAGGTAAAAATAAATTAAAATAATGAACCTATCTAGACCTATATTTTGATCATTATATAAATTAAACTCTTTGTAAAACCACATAATACTTGTTTGATTCCTGTTTGATATGGGGATTATACCATTTATTAATATTCGACTAATCAATTAAGGAGGAAGTGAGCGTGAATTTTGTCATTACCCGAGTATAAAGCGAACAGTGAATTATTTATAGAGATTCAGACGAATGAACTCGTAATCAATTAACCGCATTAAAATTTCAAATAAGTGGTTTAGCGGATAAAGATTCTAATTTAAATAAGGTGGACTTATTCTTGTACGGGAAGTATATTTATATATTCATATATTTTAAAAAAATATTAATTCAATAAAAACATTGTTTGTGTCTGAATATAAATACCTAATGCACAAGTTTCAAATAACAAAATCTGCACTTCGTGAATACCAATGTGCGAAACCCACCAATCTACCTTGGAAAATCGTGGCAACTATTGCCAATACATATCTTACAATCGGTTGAATTTTGACATTACTTGTATGAATCCTTTTTTTAGATTTCTAGTTTGTTTGTTCGGAATTTACGTAAAAACTAATAGGCCAGTTTTGATGCGGTTTTCGCTGACAGCAAATTGTTAGACCTAAAATACGCACTAATTTGGATCCTGGAGATCCCGCGCGAACATTTCTGGGGATGATTTAAAATAGCCAAATATAAAAAGAAACTCAGATACCAATGTGATTTCTTTACTGATCGATGACAAATTTTATCCGATTGGTTTATGATCTAGCAAATATTATCTACCAATCTGTCACATACCCAGGGAAGCAGGGCTGTACCACTACATAAAGCAGAGGCGAAGGTCCACTGATACCCACGTTAACAGCGTTATAAGAGACAGAATGCGTTTTTAGATCGATTTCTCAATTATTTTTACAGTAGTTATACACACTTTATTGCGGTGAAAAAATATATGTCAATCTTGATCATATTTCTGACGTAAACTTTGTACTCGGAACGCATTTGCGATAAATTTTCTCGATAGAAAATAATTGCAAAGTAACCTCTAAACGAGTTATTTAATCTTCGTTATTGTTATTACTGTTAATCGTACATCGATAAAATAAATAACAGTAACATATCATATTATAACAAATACAATTATAGAGTTTTATTCGGTTACTTAACTTAATTTGGAAGTAATTAATTATTTTATTAAAAATGACTGCAAAAATCCCGCCTGCCGGTCCCAATGTATGGAATTTGTTAGATCGCTTTAGAGCGTCGGCTAATATGCACGCGCTGCTCTTCTCCACGACCGCCATTGAAAAATAATTTTAAATAAACAAAGGAGCAATAATAACAAGAATTTTGAAACGGTCGCGCTATACTTATTTGGCTTATACGGTAGAGGTCTGGTCTAAATCACTAGTTGTGTGGGTTCGAACCCTACTAGTTTCACTTGATCCAGAAGATTTATTTTTATAAGAAAGTTGATAAAATGCTCTTTTTCTCTTCGTAAATAATTTTATAAAATGCCATAAAAATACTTTTCAAAATTTTTATATTTCATTTCATTTGGACTTTTATGCTATTGACAATAAAATTTTTACCTTACCGGTAACATTAAAATTCTAAAGCGCCATCTATGTTTCTCAATAGAAATGACGTAGACACATGGATAGTTAGAAATATGAAGTTTCGTTGTTCAAGTTGAGTGCTCGCTCCATTTTCCTTTTCTAACAATTTTTTTTTTTAGCCCTATTATGTTTTTAACACGCTTTTATTAGCTTCACCTGTATGTATGTATGTATGTTTGTAACCTTCCCCTTTGAGCTCGATTTTGTCCTACTTTTAACGATCAGATTTAATTCAAAGTTTGAACACCTGTCAAAGGTCGATGACAATGCAATAATATGGTACCATGGAGCTGATCTGATGATGGAGTCGGAAGGTGGCCATAAGAACTCCTGTACTAAACAAGATAAACGCGTCGTGTTTAGGCTCGTATGTTTATATCGCGTGCCAATGCAATAATATGGTACCATGGAGCTGATCTGATGATGGAGTCGGAAGGTGGCCATAAGAACTCCTGTACTAAACAAGATAAACGCGTCGTGTTTAGGCTCGTATGTTTATATCGCGTGCCAATGCAATAATATGGTACCATGGAGCTGATCTGATGATGGAGTCGGAAGGTGGCCATAGGAACTCCTGTACTAAACAAGATAGACCCGTCGTGTTTGGGCTCGTATGTTTATATCGCGTGACAATGCAATAATATGGTACCATGGAGCTGATCTGATGATGGAGTCGGAAGGTGGCCATAGGAACTCCTGTACTAAACAAGATAGACCCGTCGTGTTTGGGCTCGTATGTTTATATCGCGTGACAATGCAATAATATGGTATCATGGAGCTGATCTGATGATGGAGTCGGAAGGTGGCTATAGGAACTCCTTTACTAAACAAGATAAACGCGTCGTGTTTGGGCTTGTTTTACTTGTCTTAGTTAGCACTCTGCTGCTACATGATATGCAGAATCTCAAAAGCTTATATTTAAAATTTAATTTAAAAAAACATTAACATTTAAAAAATAACAACTAAAAATGAAAAATAAATAATAGTTTAAAAAAAGGCGCTCTTTAAGATTTTAAAGAAGAAGAAAAAGCGCATTGAATACACCCCACGCTTTTTTTAAGACCCCATTCATCAGAAACCAAATTTATTAAATTTTATTTTCTGTTTTTTAGTTGGATTTTTTATGAAAGCGTGGTTTTTTTTAAACTATTATATATATCTATTATTATTTATTTTATAGTTCTTATCTATACAGCTAAATAAAAGTGAAGTGCCTGTTTGAAATCTCAAAATAAAGTCTAATATAATTGGACCAGGAGTTTCCGAAAATGCTATTTATAGAATTTTTGTCTGTCTGTCTGTGTGTCTGGATGTTCCGGCTAATCTCTGACACAGCTGGATCGATTTTGACGTAATTTTCATTGGCAGATAGCTGATGTTATAAGAAGTAACTTAGGCTACGTTTTTAGGGTTCCACGTAAAAAAATCCACAAGTATATTTGTCTCACTGTTTGTTATCCTTTTATGGAAAGACTATTGAGCCGATTTGGCTGAAACTGAGTACATATGTTATGTTAATACCGAGGGTGGCCAAGAACTACTTTTTATCCCGAAAAATGAGATTTCCGAGATGAAAATATATTTAGCCGAACGGGTCTAAATGATCAAACGGCTGAATGGCCCAAATGGTCGAATTGACCGAAATTACTGAAATGGCTGGAATGGCCCAAATGACCGCAATCGCTAAAATGGCCGAAATATCTGAAATGGCCGAAATGGATGAAGTGGCCCAAATGACCGAAATGGCCCAAATGGCCGAAATGACTAAAATGACTCAAATGGCCGAAACAGCTGAATTGACTGAAAAGGCCGAAATGTGTGAAATGGCTGAAATGGCCCAAATGACCGAAATGTCTGGAATGGCCCAAATAACCGCAATGGCTGAAATGGCCCAAATTACCGAAATGGCTGAAATGGGCGAAATTACTGAAATGGCCCAAATGGCCGAAATAGCTGAATTGACTGAAAAGGCCGAAATGTGTGAAATGGCTGAAATGGCCCAAATGACCGAAATGTCTGGAATGGCCCAAATAACCGCAATGGCTGAAATGGCCCAAATTACCGAAATGGCTGAAATGGGCGAAATGACTGAAATGGCCCAAATGGCCGAAATAGCTGAATTGACTGAAAAGGCCGAAATGTGTGAAATGGCTGAAATGGCCCAAATGACCGAAATGTCTGGAATGGCCCAAATAACCGCAATGGCTGAAATAGCCCAAATGACCGAAATGACCAAAATGACCCAAATGACCGAAATGGCCCAAATGGCCGAAATAACTGAATTGACTGAAATGGCCCAAATGACCGAAATGACCAAAATGGCCTAAATGACCGAAATGGCTGAAATGGCCCAAATGACCGAAATAGCTGAAATTGCCCAAATCGCCGATATAGCTGAATTGACTGAAATGACTGAAATGGCCGGAATAGCTGAAATGGCCCAAATGGCGGAAATAGCTGAAATGACTCAAATGGCCCAAATGTCCCAAATGGCCGAAATGGATGAAATGATTAAAATGGCTGAAATGGCCCAAATGGCTGAAATGGCCCAAATGGCTAAAGTGGCCCAAATGGCTAAAATTGCCCAAATGCCCTAAATGAACGAAAAGGCTTAAATGGCTGAAATTACCGAAATGGCTAAAATGGCTGAAATGGCTGCAATGGCCCAAATTACCGAAATGGCTGCAATGACTGAAATGGCTGAAATGGCCGAAATGGCTGAAATGGCCCAAATGGCTGAAATGATTGAAATGGCCCAAATGGCCGAAATGACCGAAATGGCCGACATGGCCAAAAACACTAAAATGGTTGAAATAACTGAAATGGCTGAAATGACTGGAATGGCTGAAATGGTCCAAATGTCCCAAATGGCCGAAATGGCTGAAATGATTAAAATGGCTGAAATAGCCCAAATGGCTGAAATGGCCCAAATGGCCGAAATGGCTGTAATGGCATAAATGGCTGTAATGGTATAAATGGCTGAAATGATTGAAATGGCCCAAATGGCTGAAATGATTGAAATGGCCCAAATGGCCGAAATGACCGAAATGGCCGACATGGTCAAAAACACTAAAATGGTTGAAATGACTGAAATGGTCGAAATTTCTGAAATGACTGATATAGCCCAAATGGCCCTAATGGCCAAAATGGCTGAAATGGCTGGAATGGCCCAAATGACCGCAATCGCTAAAATGGCCGAAATATCTGAAATGGCCGAAATGGATGAAGTGGCCCAAATGACCGAAATGGCCCAAATGGCCGAAATGACTTAAATGGCCGAAACAGCTGAATTGACTGAAAAGGCCGAAATGTGTGAAATGGCTGAAATGGCCCAAATGACCGAAATGTCTGGAATGGCCCAAATAACCGCAATGGCTGAAATGGCCCAAATTACCGAAATGGCTGAAATGGGTGAAATGACTGAAATGGCCCAAATGGCCGAAATAGCTGAATTGACTGAAAAGGCCGAAATGTGTGAAATGGCTGAAATGGCCCAAATGACCGAAATGTCTGGAATGGCCCAAATAACCGCAATGGCTGAAATGGCCCAAATTACCGAAATGGCTGAAATGGGCGAAATGGCTGAAATGGCCCAAATGGCCGAAATGGCTGTAATGGCATAAATGGCTGTAATGGTATAAATGGCTGAAATGATTGAAATGGCCCAAATGGCTGAAATGATTGAAATGGCCCAAATGACCGAAATGGCCGACATGGTCAAAAACACTAAATCGTTCCAGTAGTTGTTCCCTGAAAACGGAATAAACAGACAGACAGTTTCTTTCGTATTTATAATATTAATAGGGATAATAGGGAAGGGCTAATATGAATTCATTGTTATTCCATAATACAATGAAATAATTTTAATAAAATTTACCTATCTAAAAACTAATATCATTAAAAATATTTTTACTGTATCAAATTTAGTTAGAAAAAGTGAAAAAAAGAACTAATTTTATGGGGATCAAATCTTATACCTCCTCACCACCAGAGTATTAGAATACCATTAGGCTAAACATTCTTAGTGTTACATGTCGAATTTTCAATAAGTATTATCTATGTGAACTCCTCTCACTTTAGGATGTGAAACACCGATTTGAATTAGGGTGTTCACCTAAGACAGTGCTACGATAATTTTGAATAATAACCTATTAGTTATGACTGGTTTGGAAGATTGAAGTATTATTATATTGTAAGTATAATATTGCAATACACGACGATAATTCGGTGAAGAGTTACAGAATTAAAAAAGCGCTAAATAAGGTGTTAAGCGCTGAAAAATAATTTACATAAAGAAAAAAAAATTAACACTGAAAGCGCTAATTTGGCAACACCGCAAGCCGCGCAAAGGAACTTCATTCGAATAAAAACTAAATAACAATATTATGTTATGTAAATGTAATTGCAGATAATCAATGCTGTTATTTTTGTATAACAGTAACAGGACTAACGATATTTAAAGTGACCTGTTATTACGCTATATCTATCTCTACCAAAACTTAGTAATAAATGTAGTTTAATAAGGATCCAGATCGTGTGACACCGTTTACCCAGTCAAAAATTTGATAGTAAGTTCCTCTTAATTTCTTAAGAGATGGCTACCGCCCATGGACATTTGCACAGATGCAAAGTTCGGCTCTAGGCAAGGAATAATATGAACTCATTGGTGTTCCATAGTACAATGAAATAATTTTAATAAAATTTACCTATCTAAAAAGTTCTTGGGAAAAAAAAACGTAAAGTCTGAGAGGAGGATTTGAACCCTGTACCTCCTAGTTACCGTTGAGCATGGTAAGCCGTTGGGCTAAAGACGCTTAGGAATTTGTGTCAAAATTTCAATAGGAATTACACATACAAACGGTCTATCTCACTTTAGGACAGTTTGTCTCGCTCTCGTGGGCTTTAGAATCAAATAAATTGAATCAAGTCGGCAAGGCGCGCGGTGCGCGTCGGTATGGTCAATTGCAATATTTCGCCACGGTCGAAGTTTTATTTGGCGCTGTTCCATCGAAGTAAATATCGGACGTGCGGGGTTGATTTTATGAAATGCCGATTTGAATTAGGCGTACATAGCCTCTTAACAGCAGAGTGCTGTTTACGGACCATGCATTCTATCTATCTTATCCTAAAAGCTGACAACGCGTTGACTTGGCCCTTGGTGTTGCAAATACCTATAGGCAACGACAACCACATTCTATGAGGTAGGCTGTCTGCCCGTTTGCCAGCTTCGCAATAAAAAAGATACCTCAAGTTTTTACTGTTTAAAAAGAAGTTTCTACTTCAGACTGGTTACATTCAAATATTTCATAGTTTGTAATTATTCTATGTACAATATAAGGCCGGTAGTCTTCATACAACTTTGCTGTATATTGCCTAATGAATACTCATAGGCTCTCAATTGCCTATAGTAGTTACCTTCCTTTAAAACTTTCCGTTCAGGCACAGGAAAAGGGAATTTACATGTTATTGAATTTTTATGCCTTCGTTAAGACTTATGTGCCTCTTTAGTATCAAAGAACACAATCTGATTTGAATTTCACATTGTTCGCTTTGACAAGTTTTATTACACATTTTTAGGAAACAGGTATCTAAAATAAAAACCGTTTAAAATTATTATTTTATAATACTTGACTAGTTACAGCTTGGGCAATTTTTATAGTAAGATAAGTTATATTCAAATAATTATGCCTTTATAATTTAAAAGTATTTATAATTGTATATAATTTAAAATTGTAGCTAATTTTTGAGACAAGTTTTGTTCTTTTTCTGAATAATACGATTTTGGTTACTGCGACCACTATGTGTTGTGCCCATTACGGCCCGGTCGCGATTTTGTCAACACACAGAAATCACTTCACTATCACTACACTACAAAACAAAGTCGCCTTTTCTGTCCCTATATCCCTATGTGCGCTTAAATCTTTAAAACTACCCAACGAATTTTGATGTGGTTTTTTCCAATAGATAGAGTGATTCAAGAGGAAGGTTTATATGTATAATACATGCATCATATACTAAGGCAACATTGCTAATTTTAGAGGTTTCTATGTAGTGATGCCCGTGCGAAGCCGGGGCGGGTCGCTAGTATAATATAAAATAAGTTAATATTGATTAAAAATATTATTAGTGGTCACATTCGGCCAATCGCATTCTCGTCGCCCATCTAAGCCCAAAATCGTGGCCGGGCCTTTAGGGCTTTGATTTTCGGGTTTTTGTAGATTATTCTGGCTAGGCTTCAAAGAGATCAAAAAACCACCCCAATAGTCGTTTTATGCGAAAAGGAAGGCTTGCACTAAAAATCAATCTTGTGTCGGATATAATTCTTTGCTGAAAACGCGGCGTACAAATATGCTTTGTTTATAATAATGTATAAGGTATGACATTACGTCACTATTTCTACAAATAACGTTTTTCTTTCTTTTTTATAATTATAAGTTATAGCAATAAGTAAGCGGGTACTGTCATCATGTCTGACATCAAGCTCTTTTATTCGAATGTCTTGTCTTCTTTTTCAAGGCTCTTGATTTGTGTTTGATAAGTGCTACTTTTGTGAAAAAAGAGACTATCTGTAAGTTTCCTGTAATGGTGTGTACAACTAGGAGTTATCTATTTAAATTAAATACGCTCAAAGAACTGGCCTGTTAACACGAGAAGGCAATGTCGTAAATGTCGTGGTTTAATCCACGCAACTAACTGCACATTCAATTTAGATTCGTGCATAATGCATGGCAGCGGGCGGGCATCAGACCCTGGGAGCATTTGCTGTATCTAATTACGTATTATGCTTTGCCATGTAGACAGCCACGTCTGTCGATGATGAATATTAGATCGTAGTCCGGCCTACAATGCTAGCCTCGATATTGCAACCGATTCTCTGCTCTCCCTAATTGCATTGTACGTTCCGGCTCAAAATGAATATTAGGTTTATTTCATTTTTCACTGTGTATATGGGTGTAGCGATTTCTTTCTCTACGTTTTCTTAAATTATTATATTAAGATTTCATAGAATAGAACATAAGTTGACTCTTTGTTCACACTTCCCGACTTTCATTATTAATAAATCTTAATAATATTTGTAAATTTTCAGTTTTAGTTTTATCACATATGGACATAGGATACTATGTTGTTAACTTCAATAAATATAGAATGTTTACCTATCTTGAAAATATCAAAGACTTTTTAGTTTCTTGTAAAAATAAAACAAAGTAAAATAAAATACAGTTCGTTAAGACATTTTGCCAAAGTGGGAACTTTATGTACCTCGGTTACCTAGCTTTACTTGAGGCAATCATAGAGTCCCTTCACAGTCTCGCTTGCTGAAACTGTCGTATTTCCTCATAAGGGTGGAGAAAATGCCGTCATAACTCACGGTTAGTCGTATCCCTGGCGTGTTGTAAAGATGTCCTTAACACTACTCTTCATTTTCTAGTAGAGTAATGCATTTATCTGTGGCTCTGAATCCGCAAAAGATAAGCTAGATAGCTCAAAAGAATTATCTAAGACTAATGTATATTCAGCAGTTATAGACGATATCACCTATAACCAAAATACAAAATTAAATATTTACATGTCGATGTTCTTGTTGATAAAGGCTTCGTTGGCGCGTTCTTCAGGCTAGTATTTTGCGGAAATTCTTACAAGCTAGATTTTATTCATCTCTCGTATACCTACCAATCCTAAAATTTACATTTTGTGCCAATGTTATTAAATTCGGTCCAGACGGTTAGCTACGAAAAGTCTGTTTTGAATATATTATATTCGTTTAGTTGGTATAACATATACCAAGGTATCCATAATACATGTTTAGCTTTAGTTGTGTATAGATTAAGCTGCTTATATTTATAGCAATTTGAATTTTCATATATCTGAATACGTAATTAATGTGAATTGTGGATTTGAATGAAATTAGGTATGTTTGTTCTATCTTTACATTCTTGGATATAAACGGATTTTCACGAAAATAGTTTATTGTATTACGGTTATTTTTTTAATGATGGAATTTGTGAAACTTTCTTCAAAACAAAATCAAAGTCAACGCAGCCTAAACCATGTGCAAAACTTAAGTTTAATAATATATTTTCCTGCGATATTGGAGAAAATTGTGTGACACTTTTCCCTGTACGTGAACTAATTGAATAGTTATTTACAGGTTAGTAGACAACAAGAAAGGCAGCAAAGTGCCTATCATTCCTTTTTAAATCGTGGTAATGGAGCATCCGAAATGGTGGGGTCGTTACATTGGCTCACGTGGTGCGAGCACTGAGCACCTAATAGCCCTGCTCTCTATTCCTCACTATCCGACAGGTGCCTGCGTTCCCACGTTTCCCCAACTAAAGGTTATTGGGCCTGCTTTCACGCTTTTTATTGCCTGAACGCAGTTTCAACTCAATTATTTTTATGGTCGAGCAAATTGCTATTTTGTTGCTTTATCATGATTATCAAGGCGAAATTAGTTCCGCAATTGATAGGATTTTACGTGTTTAGTTCGTTTCAAAGTTAAACAAAAGAAATTATTTGATTTGTGATATTGTATTAAATTTTACTTAAAATATATTGGTTGTAGTTTAAGCTTAGTGATCATTGTATCAGAGTCAATCTTTAACTTTACAAGTCAACATTAACTTTTACAAGACCTTGTTTAAACAATATTTCCTTGATCTATAGTAGGCTATGGCTTAGCTTGTTTAACATTTTTAACAATACAAGTCAGTTTGAGTCTGTAACGATGTCTGTTTTAATTTTTGTGGGACGTTGCATACCTTTTCAATTAAAAACCTTTAAATTGTAAGATATAAGTTGTTTGCAGCTAAAGTAATAATAAAGCGATAAGTGGGACATCACTTTTCTATTTAAATAATAATAATAAATATGCCTTATCAGTACACGCGAGTTAATAATTAGGGCAAAGGAGTATTATGTATATGTAATACGTTGCCTACACTCTCACACTAACAACGATAATTAAATTAGTAACAATTTTTCTTATAAACTAAAATGGTGAGAGCATGGTGTCAACTGTCAGTGAAAGGAATAATCCCGTGTGACTGATCACCAGCCTTTTGCTCCCTGGAAAAAAGGATAAAAATTATGATAAACATTATGTATTGAGTGTAATGTGTGAGCGTATATGGTAGTTATAGGTTATTATAAATATGAAAATGATTAAATATAACTAAACTACTAAGTATATATTATATATTGAAGACTTTTAATGTAATAAATAATAAATAGTAATCATATATACGTAATGAAACTATACCATTATTAGTAACTCATTATCTTCCCCATTGAGTGACGTCTTTTCTTTATATATTAGATGTTAAAATCTTATTATTTCTATATCCTAGCTATACAATAATAATATTATTATAGTTTTACGGCTACAAAAAAAATATTGTTTACCTCATTAATAATATAGCTTTTGTTTCATAAGGGAACCATAACATTTGAGGTATAAAAAATAATCCAAATTTAATGTCTCTCGGTTCATTTCTAAAGATGAAAGACAGAATAAACCAACTTTCAGACAAGTTCATTTAAATCTATTTCTGGATATCAAGTAAGATTAAGCACCTACGTGTACATACATACCTACTCTGTATGATTAATAAAATATGTAGACATGTTGATCATAGTGCATATTGTTTTGAAAGCTGTCTGTTCTCGTAAACAAATGAAACGGACCAAGGGGTTGGATTTGATTGTTGTTGCTGCTTTGATATAAAACTTTTTTGTCCAGGTTTTCGAGGACACGGACATAGCGAAAAACCCAAAAAGGAAATTGAAATTACTTTTACCTAATACATAAAGATCGATTATCGAAAACTTATGACACCTGCACACACTTCATCCTATTATGATAATTCTTTTACAGTGCAGGCTGTCAAACTTTGGAATATGCTGCCTCTTACTGTCAGAGAGGCCAAATCCTTACCAACATTTAGAAATTTACTCAGAAAACACTATTTATCCATAAATAGCTATGTCTGATTAACACAATATAATCATGCTAATACATTTATTATAATAACATATGTGTTTTGTAATATATTATTGTATACGTATATTATTGTATATTATATTTATAACTATGTATATATGTACGTATTTGTATATTTATTTGTTAAATTAGTTTGAGTATTTATGTGTCCATTGCCTTTTTCCTGCACCACCTACATCGCCTGATTCAAATTTGTTTTTCATTTAGGTTGCCTGGAAGAGATCGCTTTGAGCGATAAGGCCGCCTATTGTATCGCCTAGAAAATATTGTCTGTTTTGTAATTGTATGTTTTGGTGTGCAATAAAGAGTTATCTATCTATAAAGAGTACTGGAAGTTCCATTAATAGCATGCTTAATATGTTGCCTTTTATTTTTCGCTTCGCTTCGCTAAATATCAGTAATACTGATACAGTATATTTTTATACACATGTCCTTTATTTAGTTCGGATACTTTTCTTAAATAACTAGCAATATCATCTTTTTGGCTACATTCGTCTATCGTACCGAAAGGCGTCATTTATAGGGACAAAAAGCATTAAGTGTTGACCTGGGCTTAATATCCCTTATGCTAGCTCTGTGTGAGTTTCATTTCAATTCTTTCAGTTGTTTTCACATGATGCTTTAAAAGACAAACAACAATTCTAAATATATATTTTCTACACCAGTTCGATAATAGCCCCTCATTTTTTTCTTTTTAAAATTTATTATACAAAATCGACATATACAGATATATTGTACTAAATAGATTTAAATGTGTATTTTAAATGAACTTTTCCAAAATATGCAATTTAATAAAAAAAACAATTTGGTAAAAATAATGTGTAAAATAATACCATTAATTTTTTTGTAGTGTTTATCTACATCAAATAGCCAGCTAGGCTTTGCCTTTTCTACAATCCTTTTGCCGTGACTAACTAATAATAGCTTCTGTTTTTAAGGCATTTTTGGGACCCGTGCAGGAAGTGGGGAGTCACCGTCAGCCCATTTTTCTATGTTCCTCGAACACTGCGACGGACAGACGCCATAGTCCCATATGCCAAGAGCCTTAGTACCACTAGTAGTTTACCCTAATAGCTCGGTATTTTTTGTTCTCATTTCACACAATAGTCCTACACAGGCCCGGGGCTTGTCCTTGGGTGCATTATTAAATGGTGAAGACAAGGATAATCGCCAGGCAGTGTCACGCCATTTTAGATTAAAATTTTCAAGGGGCCTCTACGGCCTCTACTGGCCTCCCCATGGCCCCACACAAAC
Source organism: Dendrolimus punctatus (assembly GCA_012273795.1). NCBI lineage: Eukaryota > Metazoa > Arthropoda > Insecta > Lepidoptera > Lasiocampidae > Dendrolimus > Dendrolimus punctatus. Next base: position 101,079 of record JAABVI010000072.1, on the reverse strand, counting down.
CCTCCAAAAGTCCGGGGCATTTTTATGGCCCGTGGTCTTTAAGGACATACATTATATAAGAAAAAAACATGAAGCGTGTTCAATATAAGAGTTAAAAGAAACCTATTATCTCCCTATAAATATAATCAATAGGGTTTTGGATACGTAATCACAATAAATATTTTGTGTTAATTTAAGTAGAAATGAAACTACTTATAAGTCTTTTATTAATAATTATTTGTGATTGTTTAGACACCTGCGTCTCAGTCCAATGAAGTAGATTAAAGCTGGCTGGGAATCATGCACGTAGGCGAGTTTGGTCTGGTCTGCATATTGTTACAATTATTAGGGGTAATTATGAAGAAACATATTGTTGCGAAACTTGTACATCGAAATTACCAATATGTGAGAACAGTGAAACTGCCTTGTTCTCCTAGAACAGATGGCCCCACATGCAGTAGTAAGACTTTTATGAGTGCGCATTCGATTGAAGAAAATTAATAATTGTAAAAGATACAGTATTCACACTATAAATAGTTTATTATTTATAGGATATTTGCTATAAAAAGTAGGTACAAGATTAGTGACTCACTCTAAAAGCATGATTATCAGAAATATTACCTACCATCACGATCTTTTTGCGTAAATCGAAAGGTTTATAGTAGGTAATGTAATTTTAGTGAATTAATGAATCTAGAATACAACCAAAATTATACCGCTAAAATGAATGCCAAGATCTTGTACGCAATAAGAAATTGCCTCTCAGTATGTTACAAGGATTAATCCCATGAGTCAATTTTGCATGTAAATTTTTGAAAGCTTTAATAAATCCTGCTTTAGTCAGATTATTGAGGAATGTAATTTTACTTCTTAGCTTTTATATATTCCTAAAGATGTGATTTATACTTATGTCTATAAAAAATAATCTCTTTATTTGTCATAAACACATGTAATGTTTTACCGATATTAAAAAAAATGTATAAGATTTTTATAACATTTATGTTAATATGTTCATTGTCTGTACAATGTTGTATATAATTATTTTTAATTACAATCAGTATTGATTCGCATTGAGAAAATTAAATGTAATTTTTATAATGGTAAATGCAAGAATTTTTACGTTATACAGACTTGGATTTTACCTAAACAATTAGTGAATTATATTCTTCCTATTCGTTAAACCTCGTAGAAATTATTGTATTTAAAAATCTAATAAGAGGGAAAAGGAAACGTTTTTCCAGTAAAATAGCTGAGAGAATTGAATTTTCAGGACAGACAAAAAACGAAACAGTTTTGCTAAACGACTGATTTGAGAGCAAACACTTACCGTAGACGTGCTGGAAATAGCCCGCATGCAAAATCTGTTTCTGCTGTTCTAAAAAGCGTTCAGATTGGCAAGAAATTGATTTTAATTATATTTTTGTATGGGAATAATGTAATGTTGTACGGGTCCGAATATTGAGCAACTAAAGTGATAGATCACAAACGGCTTCAATAAGCTGAGATGAGAATGTCGCGATGGATTTGTGGTGTTGAAAGAATGGATAAGGTAAGAAATTGGTAGATAAGGGGATCTTTGTAAGTTGCACTCGTGACTGACAAACTGAGAGGAAGAAAAATACTGAGATGGTATGGGCATGTAATTTTTTTATATATTTGACTTGACTTTATATTGTTGGTCCGAAGACCTCACAACTTTACCGGGGTTTTTGAGTCGAGCCCGGGGGCAACTTGCTTGAGGGAGCTCCCTAGGGAGTTTTACCTCGGCTGGACTGTTGGCATGAGAGGGGGATGAATCTGATGATGCCCGCCAACGGGCGACACAATGAACTAATTGAAAACGGGCGACGGGTAATATAAAGCCCGAGAAGAAGGATCCCGGTGGACCGGGATCGGCGGTTCGTGGCGGCCTAGGCTAGCTTACTGTGAGCATGTAATGAGGAGGGATGAAAGTCAAGTGATAATAATAATGTTGAACTGAAAGATTGATGGGTATAAATGTCAAGATAGACCTAAAAAGAGATGGTGGATTGTGTAAAGGATAATATAATGAATTGTGGTGTGACAGCGGACGTATGTTAGAATAGAAGAGTAAGGAAGAAAAAGACATATTGTGCTAACAAATAGTTGGGAGAAGTTGAAAGAAAAGAAAGAGGAAGTAATGGAATCTGTATATTATTAAGTAAATGTTTTGTATAAAGAGGAAATCTTTAGTGAATTGAAGACGTAAAGGATGAGAAAATTTAACAAAGGGGAGGTATAGAAATGTTTGTCAGATTTCACTTGGAAAAACTAGTTGCTTGAGAAGTTTAGCACGGCCTATGGTTTTTTGGAGGTCTTCAAGTAGAAGTAAAACAATGTTGTGTGTTTGAATTGCAGTTCAGGAATGCATGATGTAGGCTCGCTCCGCGCTTACTAAAGTACTACAAAAATGCAGACGCTTAGCAGCTAACGGAGCGAGCTATGTCCCCGCGGTAGGCGGGGCGTGGTCGCACGGGCTTTACGGGGGTGACGTCAGTGGAGTAATTCTGTCCGCAACAGTTTGTGAGCGGCCGCCGTGGCGATCGGACGTCTGCGGCTACAGGGCTCCCCCTCAAGCGAAGCGTACCGGTGGTTTGACTCGACGTCCACTGCGGGTGTGAAAATTTTCTGTGCCAACTGCCTTTTTCAAGGCGTCCGTATGGTCGTCACACACTGCCTTTTTCAAGGCAACCATGTTTCCGCAACGATCTTTACTGCCAACTGCCTTTTTTAAGGCATCCTTCTGGTTTCCAACTGCAGGGTGAGTTGGCGTAGTGCACAGCTTCAGGACGTAGGCGGGCTTCAGACGGTCGATAGAGACGTTGGTTTCTCTTCCAGGCAGCTTAATTTTGAAGAATTTATCATTTCGTTCCAGGATTGGGTAGGGTCCTTCGTAGGGAGGCTGAAGTGGTTTCTTCACGGCGTCGACTCTGACGAATACGTTTTCACATGTTGCTAGGTCGTGATGTACAAATGTCTTCAGATTATTCTCGTGTGTAGTGTCTGTGGTTGGAGTTAGGCTTCTGATAGTTGCTTGAAGTTTATGAACGAAATCTTCGTGTAGTGGTATACTTTGTGGTTGGGTAGGCGTTATGAAGGTTCCGGGAACACGTAGGGCTGTGCCAAAAGTTAACTGCGCGGCGCTCGTTTTTGTGTCTTCACGCACAGCGTTTCGTAGGCCGAGTAGCACCGTTGCCAGTTCGTCCGTCCATTTTCCGCCGTTTTGCAAACGGGCGGTTAGTGCTGTTTTAAGCGTGCGGTGCCATCGTTCAACTATCCCGTTGCTTTGTGGGTGATAAGCGGTCGTTCTGGTTTTCTCTATTCCTAGTAGTCTAGTTAATGATTGAAATAGCTGGCTCTCAAATTGTCGACCCTGGTCCGAGGTAATAGTTGTAGGGCAACCAAAACGAGCTATCCATTGGTCGTAAACAGTCTTGGCAACTTGTTCCGCTGTTATCTCACTGAGTGGTATTGCTTCGGGCCAACGAGTCGCGCGGTCGATCATCGTGAGTAGGTATCTGTGTCCTTGCGCTGTTGTTGTTAGCGGTCCAACTATATCTATGTGTAGATGTTGAAAGCGTTTGGTTGGCGGGAACGATGCGGGTTCGCTGTGTATGTGTCGTTGTATTTTGGCGCGCTGGCACGGTACGCATGTTTTTGCCCATGTTCCGATATCGGTGTTCATAGATGGCCAAAAGTATTGCTGTTGTATCATCTTGCGTGTAGTTCGTATTCCAGGGTGACTAATATTATGCAGCGCGTTGAATGCTATGCGACGATAGTCATCAGGTAGATAAGGACGGATGTATGCTGTTGATGTTTCGCAGTATATTGGTTTTGTCGAGCCGGGAATTACGATCTTTTTGATTTTTACGTTGGACGATTGGCTGTTGCAGATCTGGGGTAGGCAGGTGTCCTTTTCTTGTGCGCTAGCGAGTTCTTCAAAATTAATTAATGTAGGTACGTCGATTGTTTCAATGCGTGATAGTGCGTCGGCTACGGGGTTATTTTTGCCGCTTACGTGTCTTATGTCAGTTGTGAACTCGCTAATGAAAAGTAGCTGGCGGGCGCGTCGTTGGGTCTCGCTGTCGGATGGCGGTTTGTGAATGGCATATGCGAGTGGTTTGTGATCTGTGTAGATGATGAGTGTTCGTCCTTCGAATAGCTTTCTGAAGTGTTTAACGGCCATGTAGATTGAAAGTAGTTCGCGATCGAAAGTGCTGTATCGTTGTTGGGCGTCGGATAGTTTCTTCGAAAAATACCCTAGCGGTGTCCACTTGCCGTTAGTGCTCTGTTGAAGGACGGCGCCGGCACATGTATTGGATGCATCGCACATGAGCGTCATTGGTTTTGACATTGATGGTGATGGCTTGAACTTTTTCTTGTGGTGGTTTTATACCTTCGGTTGACACGTCATATCCCAGGAATGTCAAATTTTTCTTTCCAAATACGCATTTTGATGGATTGATGGTTATACCATAGGCGTCAAGTCTTTGTAGGACTGTTTTCAAATGGTGTTCATGTTGTTCTTCATTTTCTGATCCAATGATGACGTCATCGATGAACGGGAATGCAAAATCGAGTCCATTGAGAACTTGGTGGATAAATCGTTGGAAAGTTTGGCCTGCGTTTTTGAGCCCTGGTACCATTCTGGGAAATTCGAAAAGTCCGAATGGTGTTGTGATGGCAGTCTTTTGTATGTCAGCTTCTTGGACTGGTAGCTGATTGTAGGCTCTGTTTAGGTCGAGTGTGCTGAAGATTTTCTTCCCGTGTAATAAGTACGTGAAATCTTTAAGTCGTGGTACGGGGTATCGGTCGTCTATAGTAACTGTGTTGAGACGTCTGTAGTCGCCGCATACACGTAAATCCCCATTTTTCTTAGGTACCACGTGTAGTGGGCTTGACCATGGACTCTTGCTGGGACGACATAGGCCTTGCTGCATCATATCTTCAAATTCTTTTTTGACGGCCATGTAGCGGTGCGGTGCGAGTGGACGAGTGCGGCAGTGGAGTGGTGGGCCATTCGTTTCTATGTAGTGTTCAACATTGTGTTTTGGTGTTTCTTTGAAGCACGATGGGCGAGTAATGTCGGGGAAAGCGGCTAGTATGCGATGGTATTTTTGTTCCACGTCGATGCTGCGTATTGTGGGTTCCGTTGCGTTGACTATTGGTGCCTGTACTGAGAGGTTTGTCACCTTATCAATAAGGCATCGGCTTGCAACATCAACGAGTAGCTTGTGGTGCTTCAAAAAATCGGCTCCGATAATGGGCTTGCTCACTGCTGCGATGATAAATTTCCACTTGTAAGGCCGACGCAGTTTCAAATCCAGCTCCAATGTCTTTTCGCCATATGTTGGAATGACTGTGTTGTTGGCGGCATATAGTGAAAAGTTCGTAGGCTTGGCTTTGATGTTGCCGAACCGCGGTAGTACCGATACGTTTGCACCGGTATCGATGAGAAAAGATAGCCGTGATTTGCGGTCATAGACGAATAGGCGGTGAGAAGTAATGTGGGCGTCGGATTCCGCCGCATCCAACGCTGTGCTTAGTTTTCCGCCGGTTTCTGGTAATTGCAGGGATGTGTGCATTTTCTGGCTGCATTTCCAAATCTACGATGATAATAGCAGATAGTTTGGCTGGGATGGTTCTGATTGTATCGCTCTCGGGAACGTGATCTTGATGAGTTACGATAGAAAGGTCTCGTTCGGTGTTGATTAGTCTTCAGCTCAGCTATTTCTTGGGTGAGGCGGTCGAGTTTTGAGTGAAGCTCGCTGAATGCATTTGTAGGTGATTGTGGCTGTGGCGGTGACGTCGCTCTTGTAGTGACTGCGAAGATCGGGTTTGTTGGTGTGGAGTTTTCGACGACTTTGTCGGCCACCAACGCAAGCTCACTAAGTTGAGACTGCTTGGCAATATTTTCACTGATGGCCAGTACTGCACGGGCTGCTGGTGGCAGGTGACTGATCCACATTAGGCGGAGCGCTGTTTCAGACACTTTGTTGCCAGCTAGATGTTGCATACGCCTTAGTAATTGTGATGGCTTCAATTCTCCAAGTTCCACTTCAGAGATTAGTCGCTGTAGTTGCCTCTGTTCAGATTCTTCGTATACGTTGAGGAGTCTCTTCTTGATGGTGTCGTATTTGTTGTCAGCGGGTGGGTTTAGTAAAATGTCACTTATTTCGTCGATATCCTGTCGTTCCAGTTGTCCAACGACGAGTTCATACATCGCCTTGTCGCCTTTTTTCTGTGCCGAGACGATGGCTTCAAACTGGACAAACCATAGCCTTAATCTGTCGCGCCAGAGTGGTGGAATTCTTGGTGTCAAAGCGAGGCCGGATACTTCCTTCAGTTCATGGCTGGCTGCTGCTGCTTTACTGCAATCTTCCATATTGTCTGAGCTTGATCGGCTAAACAGACGAGCAGAGTTTTCTATCCTGCAGGAATTTTGTTTCGAGATGATCCTTTCTTCAGAAGGTGGTTTTCTTGCGGGGTCACCACTTTGGAGGTCTTCAAGTAGAAGTAAAACAATGTTGTGTGTTTGAATTGCAGTTCAGGAATGCATGATGTAGGCTCGCTCCGCGCTTACTAAAGTACTACAAAAATGCAGACGCTTAGCAGCTAACGGAGCGAGCTATGTCCCCGCGGTAGGCGGGGCGTGGTCGCACGGGCTTTACGGGGGTGACGTCAGTGGAGTAATTCTGTCCGCAACAGTTTGTGAGCGGCCGCCGTGGCGATCGGACGTCTGCGGCTACAGTTTGTTTTTAAGGTTCGGCTCTGTTAAAGATAATAATTCTGTTTACCTAAGAATATGCCAAATGGTGTAGTAAATTGTCTACGGAACCTTCATTACGGATGAATAGACTAGTTGTATAGAATTGGTAAAATTATTTTATTATGATTAATTAGATTTAGTATCTTAGTAATCATTTTCGTAGTATTGGTAAGTCAAAGTAATTTATTTGTTTGAAACATGGTATGGGCCAGCACTATGAAAATGGTTGCAATTTCAGGTTTCATAGCCAAATTACAAATACAGCAACTTACTTAGTACTTACTTGTAATACTTACAGTTGCCCTAAAATAAGTCTCTATAAAAATATCAAATTTAATTCAGTAACGAGAAGTTATGGACTGTAAACTTATAGATTAAAGATTTATTGGACTCCGAAATCAATTTGGCTAAAATGAATCGGGCCTGATGAAAATAAAAGTTATTCAGAAGGGGCACCATAAGAAATATTTCGAGGGCACAAAACTTAATTAGCGAGTTTTCTTTGATTACAGTCATCAGTGCACCGGGTGCGGGGTATTGCGGCACTCAGGTGACTCGGGTGTTACGCTTAACTAAATTACATTCGCCTCCCTCTATAATAAGTGTAGGAATATTAAAGATAAAATAAAAATAAGCAGGTAGGCTCATAAACTTTTTTTGTGGTATGTATTAATGATCGCATTATTTCTAGGATTTTGTAGCCATTTTGGAAAACCCGGAACCTACATAAAATCATAATGTCCGAAAATTAGTTTACCTACCCTCGTTTAACGGGTGAACCTTGGTCTTGGGTGTCCACATGAACGTAGCGGCTAGTCGAAAGCTAGCTCGAAAAAATAACGTTTTTTTAGCTACTCAAAAAAAGTAAGTTAACAACAAAGTCATTTCTGGGTAAGATGGTCTTTTAACTAAGTTGTTATGCAGACGGTTTATATAAAGCGTAATAACTCTGTCTATTTTGTGGAAATTATATACATTTTTTGTTGAAAATTAACATATTTGGTCTAATAAATAACATAATTTCCTTTTGTTTTAGAAATGATTGACAACACAGCAGGTAAGGTACAGTCGCGGTATGAAAAGGTTTGACACCTTAAAATCGACTTTGATTGCACGAGGGCAAGAAAAGTACTGCCAACATTTTAATGAATGTTATGTTTTGTTACGTTTACTATCGATATTACCGTTTTACCGACTCTATCTTGTCATTTTTAAAAAAATTACAACTACCCAAATCAACAAAGTTTTAATATATTTGTAGATACACATTATTGTTATATGAACTGTAATCTTTTTTTTATACTATATTTTTCCGCACTGCCAAGTTTTATTGACAGAGATATTATTGTCGGGTTCAACAACTTTATTGATAGGACTCGTTGTTGATAAAAAATGAAAGAATAGTACGAATAACTAATATACTTAATGACATTATTTTATTTAACAACGAATATAATCACCATTAGCATCAATTACACATTGTAACCAATTCTCATGGAAACCACAAAGCGAGAGCATAGTATAGTCCCTCTTGTATCTTCCCAAATGATGTCGCAATGGTCTTCTATAGCCTTCTTGGTCGTTAGATAGAGCGCGTAGAAACAGTCATGATGAGAAGAATTTGAACTCAATGTTGCGAAGAAGTTATTCATCCATTGCTTAGAGATAACTCCTAGCTGCATATTTATGCAAGCTTTGTCCTTTCGATTCAATATTTAAAGTCTAAGAAATGTATATCGTATTAAATGAATACACATTTTACGTTTTATTTCTAACAATTCCCTGCCTATATTACATAAACATACTTGTAATAATACCTTTATACGTAATATAACACTGTCGTTTTATGTGGAAACTACTTCGACATATGGCAGAAAAATATCTTCTACAAAACAACATACAAAAAAGGTATAGTTAAACTGCGCAATTAACTATAAAAAAATGGGGCTAAGAACCAGTACCTACATGAAACTGGAGTATAAAACACGGTGCACAAGGAATGTTGTAAATCGTTACAGGTCTTAAAATATCGTAAAGATTTTTAAAAATTGAGTTCTTATTTAAGTTTGTTGGTGATATATGCACTTTTAACTTAGTAAGAACACGTGTACTTCCTTCTTTAATTTATAAAGTGGTGATTTTTAACCGATGCCTAAGTTAAATTTCCCTTATTATATTCTATCTTTATAGAAAGCTTGGAGGAACTCTTGTGTCATCATCTTTATAAAGAAAAATAGCATCGTTTAGGGTTGTCACCGGTAATGTGCTTTTGTAACTTAATAAACTCTCTGTTAAATAATGTTTTTCATCTCCGCGTGTCTACTAAACAAATTACTTCATTTTTGGCTTAAGGTATTAACAGTGAAATTTATTACACGCCTATGTCGAGCCTCTTGTCGTCGTTTAACACTCTTTCAGCCATACATTAATGTATAATACAATATTGAATTATTGACTCTCAGAACGGCATAATGGTATATTACAAATAATGCCTTAGTTAAAGCAACTTTGAACTTTTTTTAACGTAAATTTATAATTCAGCTTTGCGGTAAAGCTTGTAAACATTAATTAGAATCATTTAAATAGCGAAGCTTATACATTTTATAAAAATACAGATTTTTTAGTTTAATTATTTTTAAGCTCTTTAAGTGTTTCAATAAGTTTTAAGCTGATTCAAAAAGATAATTGTTATGGTAAAATATTAAAAAAAATATGGGAAAAACAAGGGAGTGTTCCGTCGAATTGTTTGATCTGGCTACACCAAAGGTGCTACAAATGCGCTGCTGCTCTCAAGTGGTGCTAACGTCTCACTTTTGCAACCGCACCGCTCACCAACAACGGCATGTTCACCCCCATATCTTTGAGGCATGATCCCACGCTCAAGTACGTAACAGTTCTCTAGAACATTTAGCCTGCGTACAACCATGATCTGGAGTAAAGTTCCGGCACCCCAACACCCCTGGTGTTACAAACGTTAAAAGGCGACGGTAACCACTTTCCATGAGGTGAGCTATCTGCCTATTTGCCTGCTTCAGGCAATAAAAAAGCAGTCGGTAATTTTTTATTAAGCGCGTGTCTTTCTTATTAACCTATTGTTCTCTCTAAAACGTTTAAAGGTCGTTACAAATTATTCTTATTTAAAAAAAAATTGTTTTATTTATTTAAAACATATTTTGTTGACATAATCAGTCTAAAATTTAAAGTTTTGTTAAGATTCAACCGATATTTTACGTCACGTGCATGGAACAATTTAATGCTACATAAGCAAAGGTTAAAACTGAGTACACCATGTACGTGCCAAAACCTGACAAAACAGAAAACAGAATGTTAACGCCAACTGGTTACGTCGGGGAGAGAGGGGAGCGCCGCGTGCAAGCAGTCCGCCATACACCGTCCGGCGACGCATACATTATCATACGTGTTATAATTATATTGTAATAAAGCATATATTAAAAACAGTCCGCTTATCACTATAAAAACACCTTAGTATCATCAAGGAAACAACCCAGAGGAACTTACACAGAAAACTTTCAGAGATGCATTAAGAAACATATTTAGGGTTTTGCATATTTTAATATAACAGTTAAAATTTCTGTGTACATAGTCGTAAGATTAATGTTAAATTAATAAAGCAATGATTACATCTACGGTACAATACTCGTCATCTTATTTTGTACTCACCTCCAGCGGTTGAGCCTAGCTCCCGCAGCGATGGAGCCATGGGCTTACGCCAGGAGTATTACTTTCATCAACCGGGTAACATCATCGACGCACCACACACACAAAAATACACCCCCTACAGATATATTAAATTTCACGTAAACAATGTAACGTAAACTTCTTAAATTTTAAACCATTTACTACTTACATTTACAACACACACACACACACAATACACACACTTATGTATGTGTGTGAATATGATACATCTAGGTAACTATGTAGAATCGATATTATATTTAGGGAACACAGTGACAGTAACCGCCAAGACAACTCATTTAAGTACTGTAATTTTAATGTCAGTAATCAGTATGGTTATATAAAGAAACATCCTACTAAATCCACATAAGTTTAATGAGCGGAAAAATCACATATAAAATGTACTAGAAAAGAACCTGGTACTACTGTGTCTAATAAGCCAAGATGCTTCAAATATTACAGTCTTTGTGTCATATTATCTTCAATAAAATAAGTTTTAAAATATATAGTAATTCAAAGATTATTATAGTTAAGAAAGTTAAAATCAATAATTCCTACCAAAAGGGTTCCGCACACGTGACATATGCCCAGGGCTGAACTTACCGGAGATAATTAACATGTTTCTTTTCCGCTGGACGGTTTCGTAACAAAACTTTATTAATACCGCTACAGACTTAGGCTTTGAGGGTAACAAACTTTTCTAATGAAGTCGCCCCACAGAATATTACTATGGTACAGCGGTGGGTGTTTTAATTTGTCGGACCTTTAGGATAAATACAGAAAGGTAAAAAGTTCCCATATTATCTTTAGAAATAATTGTAGCTGTTTGTACTCTTTGTATTTTGGCTACGAATGTGCGTTTTGACGCTAATTTGTAAATAGTTTAATTGTACTTGTGGGTTTTACATGTATAATAAAAAGCGTATCGTGCAAAAATTGTTTAGTTAAAGACAATCAAAATCCAATCTCGCTGTCTTATTTGAGTTTTTTTAACACGTTTGCTTACCATTTCAAGTAGGCTATTAATGTTTCAAAATGAAGGATTTATGTCTGTTAATGCATATATTATACACATCGAGGTAGAGGCAACTCGTAGAATATTCTAAACAATATTCATGTCAGAGATTTCAAATGTCAAGCTTAGTGAGGGTGTCAAAATTGTAGGAAATATGTTTATGCAAATTATAATCTCCATTAACTTGCTTTCCCCATCTGAGAATTGCTTATATTCATGCGTTTATGCCTATAGAAAGAAAGTTAGTTTGTAAATCCTATTTATTAATCTTAATTATTTGCTAGTTGAGGTATAGAAAGTATATACGAAGTAGATTCATAGGGAAAAGTGTTTTAAACCAATTTTAAATACAATTATTTTTTATCAGTTTTATGTATAAGCTTTCAGATGGTTCATATTGTTACAGGCTTTAGGCGTCGTATGAAATTACGTGAGCCTTGATGCTATTTTACAGAGAATTTTATTAGTTGTCTTATTCAGGAATAAAATTATTTTTTTACATAATTTAAGAGAAGTCTTGTTTTTCTAGACAGAAAGAAAGAAAAATATTTATTTAAAATAAAAAAACCGTTATATAACTAGAAAAAGAAACAAAATTCTATGCCATTATTTGAGGTTATGTTTGGGGTCATTGAATAATGTATAATGTTTGTTCATACTTAAACTATTCTTACGAGTTAAAAGACTCGAATTAAAATAAATTAGAACTGTACAAACACGTATAAAAGAGGTACAAAATAAAACTGGATGCAACTAGTTCACATTGCACGATTCAATGCAATTCAACACGCACAAAGTCCGTCACTATGTCGCTAATCGAAAGTACTACACACGTTTTAACCGTATCGTAGTCGTCGCTTGACTGCCCCACCCCTCCGTTCGGGTATTGTTTTATACTAAACTGTATAATACCGACAAAGGGGCCCCATTCACGCACATCTGGCAAGCTTCGACCCAATGCAATAAAAACAAGGATTAATTCGTTCGACAGTAATTACAGCCATAAAATAGTACAATAACAATAGATGTTTTTAAAGTTTAAACACGAAGTAAATAAAAGAATTCGTATTTACAACATGCAGGTGTGCGGTCTTTGTCGGTATGTAATATTATGATAAAAATAACTGTATTTTAATGCATTGGTATATTAACCAAAACTATTTTAATTGCAAATGAAATGATTAATTAACAAATACTCACTTCAGTAAGTGATATACAAGAACGCAAAACACTAACTATCTGCTCGTTTAGTTCTTCGACCGTGTGCCTACCATTATTACCAGTTAAACTCCTCGAACAGTTGACACAGACGGCAGCACGGGTGATTATTTCTATACAATACTGTACTGAACATTTTGCATTAATAATACAAACCCAAACAGTAATCACTTTGTCTCTTCACAAAATGAGAATTTTATTAAGTCCAACCTTATAGTTCGCTTATTAAATTTCAACTAACTACTTATTTCTATTGTAAACGACTGTTTAAAACAGAGGAATATAATCCCAAATCGGCACCATATAGCTTATTTCACATTTAGATCACGCATCTCACGTGAACTACTTATTCCAGTTTTCGAAATAAGAAATATGCTATATGTTCATCCTCGCTATCGAAACTACATATAGATACAAAAATCTATTAGAATACGTAATAAAACTAAGTTTTAACGGGTTTAAACATGGTAATGTATTTAATATAAGTATGAAATATATGTATACATTTAAAGAAAAACAGAACTACTATTTACAGTAGCAAATATATAATAATTAGTCAACGACGCGGTCGGACGCTGGCTTTCATCTATCTAAGCTATGCTGCGAATCTTGGCGGGTATGTTTTGACAAATTACTCCAGTCGCTGGGGTATTGCTTACTAATTTCAAACACTTCTACCATAATATGAAAATCTGCAATCAACATAACTACAAAGCAGTATCTTTTAGGTCTTGTGGTATTATGACTTTTGGACATAATGATAAGTACTTTACGACCTTTAAATTTTTTTTATATCTATCTTGTGTATATAATAACTATGTTATAATTATCATTTTCGTAATAAACGATTGGGTCTTATAGTTAGATGAAATTGGCTAGGTAGGTGTATATCTTCACTTCCAGCAGATGGCCCCCAGACTCAAGAGGGCGGCGGGCGCACTCTCGCGCTTGCTGCCCAACGTCGGGAGGCCAAATGTGAAGTGCCGAAAACTCTTCGAGGGCGTCGTGCGTTCTATGGCCCTTTACGGGGCCCCGGTGTGGGCGGGCGTCCTGTTGGCTCGCAACGTCGCAACGCTGCGACAGACACAGCGTATGCTGGCCGTCAGAGCCGTCCGAGGATATCGCACGATATCCTTCGAAACGGCCTCCCTTCTAGCCGGTGCTCTGCCGTGGGACCTGGAGGCCAGAATACTGGCCTCCTTGTACGTGTGGCGCAAGGAAAAGGAGGCCAGTGTTGGCCGACCTGCCCCCCGCGAGACAGAGGGGCGCAGAGACGAGTTGCGCCAGCTCCAAGTGGCAGAGTGGGCGGACCGCCTTCTGAACCCCAGCGCAGGCGTCGCCGTTATCCAAGCGGTGAGGCCAATCATGCCAGAATGGCTGCAGAGGCGTCATGGCACCCTGACGTTTTGCCTGACGCAGGTCCTCTCGGGGCATGGTTCCTTCGGGAGGTACCTGTGTCAAATAAGGCGCGAACAGACGTCAGGGTGCCACCATTGCGTCGACAATGACGAAGACACGGCGCTGCACACCCTCCAGGTATGTCCAGCCTGGGACGAGCAGCGCCGTGATCTCATCACAGCCATCGGGGCGGATTTGTCCCTCCCGGCCGTGGTGAAGGCCATGGTTGGGAGCGCCGACGCGTAGAACGCAGCCGCCTCCTTCTGCGAGACCGTCATGTCCGCGAAGGAGACGGCGGAGCGGGAGAGGGAGCAATCCACGACGCTCCCCTCCCGTCAGAGCCGGCGGCGGCGTCTGAGAGTCGTCCATGATGACCTCCAGCCGCCGTAGGCTACGACCATGCGAGCGACCGGCGGGGAAACCGGACCTGCCCGCACATAAAGGTCGGAGAGGAGGGACGCGCGCCGACCTGCGCGCCCTCTCTCACCTCGCGGTGAGGTAGAGAAGCCGGAGAGACCCAAATCTCCGGCTACCAAATGGAGAGGCCAGCCCGCAAGGGGCTGGCCACCGTCCGTCCAGGCTGGTGGTGAATGCGCGAGCGAGCCCACAGCCTGGACAAAGGACTCTCGTGATCGCTCAGGGGTTTTAGTGGGTATCCCTAACCGCGGCGTGGCAATAGTTCCCCACAGCTCAACGTGGGGTGCTAGTGCCACCCCGATCCGGCGAATCCCACACACGGGCCGCGACCTTTCCCTCTCGCGCGGCCTACGGTCCTCAAACGGATTTCCCCTGAAAAAAAAGGTAGGTTTATATCGCTACACAATAGTCTACTAAAGTTGCAAAAAACAAAAAATATGAGAGGCCAGGATTAATTGCAGAAGTGGGTAGTTGCGTGATAGCTCTTTAAATTATAATTATGTTTTTTGACGACTTTTGGAAGTGTTCCTCAATCAAACTTTTAAACGAAGATATGATAAATGTAAAATAAATCATGTAACTCCATCTTCGCACAGTTATAGTTTATATAGAGAAGGAGTGCAGAATGTTAAATTTTTTTTAATTATTCATAAAAATACATTGAGTCAATAAAAAATAATTACACACACTACCATGTATTTGACACACGTATATAATTATATACTCTATGTTTATTGTTAAAGTCAAATTAACAGTGAAGCCTGGGCGAAATATGTGATTATAGAAGTTAGTCTTTGACAACAGAACCCTAATAATGTTCAAACTTATAATTTAAATGAATTATGGTCGAATTTCGACCAATGGGCAACCACTACTCAAATTAAAAATATCTAGCAAATCTCCAATATCTGTTTTCACTTAGAAAGTTTGCAAACATTATTTTCTTAAAGTTGTAAAAGCAATCCTTTTAATAGAATTAGTTTAGTAAAAGGGTGCCTACGCCAGTCCAGTTTCGTAGGCGAATGGCAATAGTTGGACAGTTGTATAGCCATTAGGAAGCTTTATGTCTTCGTAAAGTAGGATACGTGACTTCAATGCCTCATTTTGGTTTGTGTTCAGATATTCCAAGTACTTTATAAGTATTATCTATAACCCATGAAACCTTGAAAAGGGATAAGTATAAATATTATTCTAATATTAGGAAAAGCTCAAAAGTCAAGTCAAAAGGAAAAGTTCTTCAGGTAGTAAACTTAGGAGGTAAAAAGGAAACAGTTACTTTTTTAATTATTATAACATGTAAACAAAAATGATGAAAACTTTAAATAATTCTAAAATCTTATAATATATGTTTTTTTGAAGACTCATGCGATGATAATGGTTAACTTTCCAATTTCGATTTTATCTTTCGAGGAAAACTGACTAATAAGGGTATACAGCTCATTCTGAATGATCCCAAAAGGTTGTCGGCGTTACCGCGTTGAACAGTGACACTGCACGGATAGAAAGTGTCCTATATCTCGAAGGAAACTTTAGAGTATAAACCAACAATAAAACGTAGTTGTAAGATTGTCATCTATAATCACAGTTATTTATTAAAACAAAAATCAAAAATAAGCCTACGTTTAAAGTAAAAATCGACATATCAGAAATTAGTTCCAATATTTTTTAATGTTAATTACTTATTAATATTATGACAAATACTAAAATATAATCAAAAGCAGTTAGATCATCGTTGACTGGTTATAGGTCAAGAACAATAATATTTTTGATAGAGACTTATAAGTTACACAAAAAGTAACTATACGTCTCGCAGAGGTGTTGTACCTAAATAAAAGAAAGTGACTGGTCTAGAGCTCTAGTCGACCCCTGAATCAGCTAAACAATACGAGGAATTTTAAATAACATGAACGTCTCACAAACGTAGGTAAGGCTCCTAGGGTTAACTGTTTCTTCTTATCCTTAGGTATGTATCAAAACCCCATTCTTTTTAAATTTTAATAAACCGTAGAGGCGAATTTATAATAGTTTATCGGTTATTTAGTGGTTAGGTGTGGAAGTATGCAGCAATATCCGGTAGTGTGGTTATTATATTTATGGCTTAGCGGCAGGTACTGTAAATTAATATTATTTATTAAGCTCCTTGTCTGTGGTACAGGCGGCGGTTTTATTTCATAAATCTGCCGAGTTTTCCTGTCGAGAGATGAAAAATTGGGTTTACAGTCTGTTTTATTAAATGTAAGTTTAAGATTATTTTTAAAGGTTTACGCCATAACTACTATAAAAAGAAATCATTTCTGTTGTTATACAAATATGAAAGTGATTGTTTGGATGTTTGTTGATTCGTTTCTCATGTTCTTGCAAACGAACCCATTATAACGTGATTTAGTTTAAATGTATTTTCGGTAATACTAATAATCAAAGAATGTTTTTATTAGGGAAACTCAGTTATTTATTATATTTAGTAGTAAGTAGAAATAAGACTTAAATTTTTTGTCTGATTTGTACTACAAATATTTTTGACGCAACCTAGTATAGCAAGATTTAGGAGCTTTTCAGTATTTTTAACGAGTGCTTGTCACTCTCACAATATTTGTCTCTTATGCCACGGGATACAGATATAAAATTTAAATAAGCGAAGCTGTGAGAAAAACTGTAGTGAATGAAATAGATAAAAACAGAAGAACATAGCCAATGATTCCAGACGGATTTTTACGATACGCTGAATTTACAATCGCCTACGAAAGCACGCTGTCTCGAACAATCCCTTTGTTTGTTCTATTCAAATTCAATGCTAATACGTTCACGGAATCAAAGCGGACGGATGTTCTTCTTTGCGTCGCGTCGTGCAAAACGGAAATTTGAATGGATAAGACGAGAATCGTAACATTTTCTAAACATCTGCGTGGGTGTGCTTACCCTGCATCTATTTGTTTTTATTCTTACATACCATCAGTTCATTTATTTGTAGCTAAGCTTTTATTTTCTACTAGGAGATGGATATACTACCTACGACTCCACCACGCTTGACTTTAATTATTGTGGGATTCCCGGGACACAAAGTATCGCAGAATTTAAAAAAGAATGTAAGCTATCGTTTTAGTGGAAACTGTGTCAGAATAAGCAAATTTTTTTACACCCTAAAAACTTCAAACCGCTTCCATGAAAATTGCCGCGGGATTCCCGGAAGAAAAACACACATTATCTGACCGTTTTAAATTATTCCCAGAAAAAAATCCGCGGGATTCCCGAGATAAGAAGCACATATGTGTTTACGTGTATCTAAAATTGAATAATAATAATAAAACAGAAACAATAAATATTCACACAAATAACTTTTTCAAGTATAGCAAATTAAGCCTATGTTATAGATAATATACACAACGGATAAATTCGGGGTCTATTTTAAATCCTCAGACACAAAATAAACTTCCTTCACGAAAATCATGATGTGAATTGAACCAGTGACTTTTTTGTTGCCGTGAACTAGGTTAGAGCTAAGACTGCTAGACGAGGCTTAAAAAGTGAGATTACAACACTAGGGTGAAAGAGTTCTTCTCATTGGGTATTAAACCTAAAAATTGTTTCGGCAGCGAAAAAATAGTTCATTACTCTGGCTTTATTCCAGACGGACATAGCATTAGAGTCTCGCTAATGAGGGTAGGTATGCCGAAAAGTTGGTAACTTGCGGAATCTATCGGGGGTCGCACCACTTCTTTATGGGCTACCATTATCATCGCTTCTACGTTTCCCGATAAAACGTGTTCGACCTACTTTTAATGGCCATTTTGGCAAAGTTTAAAGAGCCAATAAAATGATAACTTTCAATTTTTTGTACCATAAACGGGGTATGCTTTTATGCATGAGTTATACATATAATTTATTAGTTATTTTACTTTGAGTTTAATGTTGAGTTAAAATGACCGTTCATTGTGGAAAACCGCTCATAAATAAAACTGAGTCCGCTAACTTTGTACTTAACTTCTTTAAAGTGTTGGCTTCCTGTTTTTAAAACTCCGTTGCTTTTTTGCTTCAGCGAAGCAAGCGTTTAAGGTTGTAAGTTTAAAACAGCTTTTAACACCCTTACGCAAAGTTTAGAGTCTGCTTCTGTTGGCTAGCATTTGCAGTTGCATCCTTGTATTACGAGTCTGGAATTTGCATGCTTTTGGGAACTGTAACTTGACGCAGACATGTATATGAATTACAGCTATACTTTTTAAACTTTTTATTCATTAAAATGTAAAAATTCTTTTTAGGATTTCCTAGTATTTTTGTCATTTAAAAATAGTGGAAGTTTAAAAAACCCTTCACTGTTTCTGGTCTGACAAGCACCTGGCCACTTTGTCACTTTAAAATTTTGCAGATTTTGTAAGAGCGATTTATGATTTTACATTGATACTGCTTCATCTGGGATATTTATATAGTTATTAACCGTTTCAGGCAGAGGTAACGTTGGGCTTAGGTAAAGCATAATTTGATATGCGATATTGTTATTAATTAATTGCGTTAAATATTCACACATATCGTATATATATATATACAGTAATGTAGATACTCCTTAACAGAATTACTTTTTACTCTGTAAATAAGACGGTTTTGGACTCAGTCAATAACTATAACATCATCCCAGGTGACGCCCGAGCATTAGCTTAGTTATTAATATTTTAGTTAGATATTTAACTAGCTAGAGTTAAATAGCTAATTAAAGTATTTAAAAGTTTATCAGTAGCTTCTTTGACTTGCTAAAAATACTGAATGAATAGCTCGAATAACAAATTATAAAAAACATCGAAGGCACCGTTTCCTCCGCTCTACCGGCCAATTGAGCTTCATCACGCTTATTCATTTTACTTATTTTTTTCATTAGCTTTCAGGAAATAGATTTCTTAGGTTTGGATTTAAAATGACTTTAAAATATTCTGTAGCAATATTATTTTCTCAATTACAATATACATTATTAAGTATTCTATTATTTTCAAGTATATAACCCTTAACTCAACATTTGTCAAAAAGATACAAACAAACCTGCAAACAACCTAAGTTTCAAAATAAATGCCAAAATTTAAATGAGAACTGTAATTAATAATACGATGCCTAATTTATTTTGTACTCGTTTTATCTACAGCTTAAAGCCATTTCTAGCAATATTGTAATGAAATGACTAAAATAAAGTGTGGAAAGTCTTCCCTTGAAAAATAATTTTAATTAAAATATCAGTTTTAGGAGATTTGGTGACTATATTGAAAGCGTAGACATACATAATGCGTTATATCAAGACACTCCATTTATAATCATAATCATGACACTATGATTAATTTCAATTTATGATTCGTTAAAAACATAATAAAATTTAATGTAGAAATAAATGGAGTAGGTAACACCTATTAATTATGAGTAGGTGTCTAGACGGAGGTGGCCGGGGCACGTGATCAGCTTGTGAACAACCCTACGGGCAATAGCTCCGTGAACTATTGAATTGAACGTCAGGCAAAGATTGGATCATCAAAAAAATAATAGTATAATAAATGTTGGAATCAAATGTGCTAGATAAATAGCGTAGCATTTCTTTCTGTTAAGTTTTTTTGAAATGTAGTTGTTAGCGTCATGACAGAGCTTGCTTAATATAATTATGGTAGTAATAAATATGTAGTATAAACATTAGACACATAGATAGAAGTGATAATAAGTTTGTCTGAATGTTTATTAGGCTTATGTGTGTTCTTTTCTAAGTACCTATACTGATTATTGTTAAGGTTTAGTTTGAATTAATTTGGTTAAAAAAGAGTTGGTTGGAAAAAAGGGACACATTATGAACTTATTTTCTGGAAAATAGATCACTCTGTGAAATATGAACTCGAAGTAAGCACAAGAGAACACGTGTATTGGTTACTTCTAGTACTTAATAGTGTGTATAAATTCGAAAATGATAAAACTTTCATCTAGGTTGTTATCTTATCACCTTGCCAGACGAATGACGAAGATATGGCGCTATCCATCCAAAGTTGGAGGCTAACCTGGATGGGAAGGGGCCTCTGGAACCCCTGGAGAAGGGTTTCCATTCGACGCCAGTCTGGTCTCCATGAGAACGTATCGTGTTTCGCGCATGCTCATCTCTCCGCTCGCGGGCTGAGTTACAAACCACCCTCCTTGGCAACAAATCAAGAGGCAAAGATCTGGGCTTAATTCCCTCAGGTAAATATACCCATAGGTCTCCGCCTGCCAGGGCACGCCGTGATGAACTCGCTTCCGTTTTCCCGTAGCCCCGCCGTAAGGCGAAGACCGAAACACCGACGGTTTTAATGGGTATCCCTGACTTGGGTGAATGACTGGGTATAACGTTTCTTCGTAAGTGTTATTAGCATCCCAACATATTATTTGACATCGCTTCTAATTCTAACTAATCAAATAGCATCAATGTGTATCGTATCTACATCGATTATACTGGTACAGAGCAGACAATGAGCAAAGCCTATCACACGGATCTGTTGGGCCCACCTGGCGCTAGCCTATGACATGTGGATTCTCTTTGTGTATTCGGATGCATCGGTTCTGTCTGCCTTCAAAGGGCATTATACCTACTCTATGTGGAAACGAATGTCATTTACATGTTCACAAGACATGTGGTGAATAGGCCATCAAATGCGGGTTTAATTTCTGACTACATAAACGTTAATATCGATGGATAGTAGAGGAAATTTACAATCTAATATTATTCTAATTGTGTACAAAGGGCGGCATTATCACTAAAAAGCGATGTTTTTCAGACAGTGATATTGGCAGATAATTAAAGGAATTATTTCTACACATACGATTTAAGTTTTTCACCAACTACTGGAAAAAGCCGGTATTAAGAGGCCCATTCATATAAAAAAACTATACATATGAAATAAATACTAGTTAGCTTTCTGTCTAAACATTTTTACTTAACCCTTTCCGTGATGATCTGGTACCGTCATGATAATGTGTTTTTCCTAGCCAGACCTACTTTTTATTTTACCCTTGTCACATCACAATAATAGTTTAGTAGAGTCAATTGTTTCCTTGGGGTATGGATTAAAGAGCACCTAATAACTTTTGAGATGGTTACAAAAGTGAATATAATAATTAATTTGTTAAGAATCTTAATCCAATTGAAGTTATAAAAACCTGTAAAAGAAAAAAGACATATTCAATACCGGAAATTAACCATGTTGAAAGTTGAAAAATATAAAGAAATTGTCGGCAGCAATGCCAATAAGTTTACACTTAGTTAATTAAAAGATTACACTCGAATGGTTAATTAACGGCAGATTTGTCCCCTCATCTGTTATAGGCTCATTGGCGGGGCACAAAGCCTTTACAGCGAAGATAATTTTGTACTTAATATGAACGTGCGTGAGTGTGCTTACGAACATATTAAACTGTAGTAATCCCTTAACGCCTAAAGTGATTAAATAAAAATTATTTATCAGTAAAAGTAGATCGCAAATAAAATAGGGCCAGCACAAGGGTTCCGTAGAGATTTTAAACGTGCACGGTTTTTGTCACAATGTGTTTTCATAATTACAAAAAGCACTTTCTATAAAATAGCTCATATTTCAATAACTATTCAATGGATATTACTCAAACTTGATTCCTATCCGTGCAGGAACGGTGAAATAATACAATTTCCTGCGGCCGGGCGGCCTGTCGTAAGAGGCGACAAAACAACCCACAGCCAGATGGTAGGGTATTTTCTCGACAGGATAGTGACCATCCCTGGTCTAGAGTATGCCGCCGTATCAACCTTGTGTTGTGTTCCGGCATTAGTAACCAGGTTCCAGTCTCCTTTAAGAGAGCAGCAGCGCATTTGCAGCACCTTTGGTGATGGTAACCGCTTTCCATCAAGTGTGCCTTCTGCCTGCTGAACTCCTGCAATAAAAAAAAACTACAATCTTTACTTTCAGAATTTTAGCAACAAATCTCAGTTTACCATCTAAAAGAATTAATAAGTTTATTAGAATAAAAATGAACTCAAAAACTGACTGAAGAAATGAGCTCAACATGAGTACAATGAAAAAAACATTATTTATGGCGATCACCTAATTTTAATTTTATGAATACTCACTGAACCAATATGTTAGCAGAATATCCTTCCTGTCTACTTTCATGCATATAATTATAACCGGTAGTTTCTAATGGAAATGTCTGTGATACAGAAATACAGACGGACAGACATGACGATTTCATAAAAGTTCCGTTTTTTTCTGAAACGGTTATGGAACCCTAAAAATCAAATTAAACACACGGTTAACTTCGCTAACGTAGATCATGTTAAATCTCCAGTTCATATTAAAACGTATGAAATCGTTTCGATTGAAATTGGTTGTTAAACAAATCCGTGATAAAAAGAATATGAGAAATTGTTTTCTCTTTGTTTAATCAGCTTCAACACTCCCATAAATTAGAAGAGATCAAAGGAAATAAAAAATCGATAGTGTAAAGAGCCGGAAACATTCAACTGATCGGTGGTCAAAACGGGATTTCGTTGGATTTTAATTTAAACTTGTTTTTGCATTGGTTTGTTTGACGTTAATACTCAATAGCTTCCATTTGATATAATTATACGAAATAAATGTTATTATTTAAACGCTGAGCTCAACATATTTCTTTCAAAATAAAAACGATTTCATTTTGATTTGGAATTAATCCATAGGTACTTATTAGTACGATGATGCGGATAGAATAGATTACTCTTATATAGAAGGTATCTATTTAAATAGTGAATTGAAAAGTCTCAAATTGTATGTGTCTGTTTTTTACCGAATAGAATGTGCTACTTACCCTCTTACCGACTATACTTAATTATCTATTAACGCTCTTTTGAAGATTGCTATATACGTGTTCTGGCAAAACCGCGAAAGGTGTTCATTTTACAGCTTCTACATTCTATACCAATAGCATGACGGTGCGAGCATATCTGACACATAAAAATCACAATACGATTCTGCAAAAGTGTCTTTTTTTTTAATATGTAAGCTTTTCTTTTATTATTTTAATTCTTCCTTCAATTTTGACGGCGCGTTCCTTTCCGCACATGATGTGATGTTAATCATTTATTGTCATATTATGAAATAAATATAATTGCGCCGCACATTGTAAATTTACATATAAAATAACATAATATAACTTAAACTTTACCCCGCCCGCAACACTATAAATATAATATTATAACTTGTAAATAACCGGCTCTGCACCGCAATTGTAAAATACATTATAACAGATTACATTAAATAAACTGTAGCATAATTAACAAAGGTGAAAGTGAAGTGGACTAAGCAGAGAATCAGCTGCATTTCAAATATTTTCTTTTTTCTGCACAAGCATCTGTTTTATAGCCACTGATCTCAGTAATCTCGTGTCCGTAGTCTGTTCTACCCACTCTTCTTCAGGCTACCGCAAATGCAAAGTGTAAATGTTATTAGGGATTTTCGCATTGTTTTCAATGGCCGCGGTCTCGAGTTTCCCTTCAGGGGTCGACTGAACGAATATAAATGAATCTTATATTTATGATACTTTTTTCGTTGCGCTCTCTTCTTGGCAGCATTTTATTGCTCGTGAAAGGGTACGAATTGTTTTGCTGACAGATTTACGAGGAAAGATTCGGCGTTTATTTTATCTGTGACTATTCCACTCTTGAGAATAGTAACTTTTTGATTGAAGAATATTTAAACTGAATTTTAATATCGCTAACGAGGTGTTGTTTATGATTTATTGCAATATATTTTATCAACGATTATAACTCTAAAAAGAATTAATACAATATTTCTGTAACTTATAATCATTGTGGTGGTTTTTTTGTAGTAAGTATGATTCCGACTCCAGCATCAGATCAGTTCCATGGTACCATATTCCATTGTCGCGAGATATACATATGTGTGCAAAATTTCATCTCAATCGGAAACCGAGAAGTTGGTCAAATTTAACTTGCAACATTTCACCCGAAGTAACATCCATTGCAAGTTAAATAAAAGCTTGTAATTTTACAACGTTATTTGGATAAATGTGTACTTTTGGTAATAGAGATACTTTCCATACTGGAATATAGGTTAGTTTCATGTGACAGTATCCAAAATTAGGTGGACCCAATCAGCAAGGAAACAGAACAGGTTCTTTTAACAGATTTTTTTAGATAAAAGTACTCGTGTACTGTCGTTATACATGTATTAGCCATGTAAACAATTAAATCGTTTTGGAGCTGCTAGGTTGGAGTGTTCCTGGAACGCAGAGAGGCTTGAAGGCTGCTAACTCGATAACAAGACACAACAGCTTTCCTAATTGCAATTTATTGCAGGTACTACAAACAAGACTGTTTCACTCAACGCTCACGTATTTTAAATTAATTTGCAAATTGCGTCTAGCGTCTATATTCTCTTGTGTTAGTGTGTTAATTATAAACTTGTTTACAACTGAAACAACTCTGTGTTTAACTTTCTATTATTATTTAAATATATATATCAAAAGAGATAAGAAATTTGCTCATCACAACAATATTGACAGAAATACTAAATTAATGTAACAAAATCCGTCGAATGCGTGTCCATCTACAAACAATTAATGGTTCCGTAAAAATTGTGAACATTCACCGTGGTTGTAGTTTGGTTTCGGAACCATAAATATATATTGAATCAAAAATATCCATATCTCAAAATGTACCCAGCAAATAATGGATATTTAGAATACGTCTTACTGAGAAAGTCCTGGGTCAAAAAATGTAACTAGTTGTACAAATCAGCCCAGTTCGGTTGTTATATTGTTTGTATTAAATGTAACATTATATTATTATTCTGTTTACGAATATTATTAAAACGGAATTATTATATTTTTCTAACATTCCGTTGTGCGACCGTAGCGCCGCGTCTGCGGGACTTGTTTCGTGAGACGGAGTCTGAAATAATTTTGGTCTGGTCTAAGTATTTTTTCATTTTTGCTGTCGAAATTTTTTCGGAATTTTATAGTTTAAATATAGATTAGTCTAGGTTCCTTTTTTACCACCTTGGAATCGATTTTATCAACATATATTATTTACTTATGTTTAAAAATATATCAATAAACATATTTCTGAGTTTTAATGTCCTATCCTATCCTCCACACACCTATCTATCTATACTCGTACACTGTACTCGTATTTTGATTCATCCGTCAGATTTCTAGATTTCGGATTTCTACAGCATTGTTAAGCGGTATAATTTTTATCAATAACAAAGCCAAGGCCAATAGTTTAAAAAAATGTATCTGAAACAGTGTCTTAGTCTTGTGTGTACATCATATTATATAATACTTGGAGATGTCCGTGTTTCATCCATATTGGACTTGAAATTTCCGGGTTACAGAATACCACAGCATTTAACATAGAATGTGAAAGCTATCGTTGTGATGAAAACTGTATCGAAATAAGCTAATTTTTATGTATGCAAACAACACAAACCGCTCCCGGGATTAAAATATCACACATTTTATTGCATAAAAATGTACTCGCGATCAATGAAATAATCACATTGCAATTCAATTATTAATCTGACCATTTTAAAAGATTCACAGAAAAAAACTCGCGGGATTCCGATAGTAAAAAGTAGTGCAGATTTTAAGTAAAAAAAGTTAAGATATTGTTGTCGATTAGCAAAAACCGCAATCGGCTCAGCAATTTTTACGTGAATCCCGAGCAAACAGTCAAGAAATCTGATTAATAATACATCGAGTTCTCCGTCGTTTATATAGTCTACCCTAGATGTTTTTTTTAAATAGCTTTAATGTATAGACACGGTATGTATTAAATTTAATAACATTATAGATAGCATTCTAATGACGTGGCTTCAATCCTGGCTAAAAGCATGCAACACCATTTAGTTAGATTCTATGGTCTAATTAGCATGTTTTTAAAATAACCACGCAATAACGAACGGTATATAGAAATATTGTAAAATATCCTACATGTCAAAATCACTTACATGTGTATTCCGCCAATCTACCTCCAACACGTACGTTGGGTATCCTAGCCGGTGAAATAGGAACGCTTGTACAAAGCACTGGCATGTATGACATTGTGGACTTAGTAAGAAATATTACTGAAGAAAATATAAACACAAATATATTTCTGAAGTACTGTGAGTTTGAATAATGACTTACAGATTTTCTTACTGTATAGTGGGCCTTTAGAGGGGCGGATCGAAGTCCTGTTTATAAATTGTAAGAAAGCAATTAATTTAAAGTCAACAATGGAAAAGTTCTCTGTTGTGATGCATTGTGTTCCGTTTAGCCGTTTGCTTTTGCTTTCTTGAGCTGGCTCGTTCAATAATTGCCTTTATTAGCTGCGTATTGAAATTTCTAGTTTTGTTTTCTTTGTTTATTCAATTTAATATCTCGTTAATAAAATAAATGAGCAATGAATATTGCTTATTTATTTTGTTTCTTTTTCTATTAAGGAATAGTGTTATTATTATACATCTATTAAGGTGTTTGTTATATAAAATATCTTAAACGCAATAAAGAAATCTTGTGTTACACCAATATCTGTCTGTGTGTTTAACAATTACTATATAACTAGACATAAGAAATTTGTATATACTTATAGAAGTGTGTCTTAAAATAAATAACATAAGGTCTGATATTTGAAGAAATATTATGATAGCCTTCCTCATATGATAATAGCCTCTTAGGGCCTCTTATAGACTAATTTGCATCGTCCTTTGGCCTCCGTTTACTAGCTACGTTGACTTTGTGTGAGACTCAATTACGAATCCACGTGAAAAGTGGATATAAAAAATAGCATACGATAAACTTGTATAAATTATTAAACGATACCAATTACAGTATCAGAACTGTATCGGCTGTACAATAGCATCGAATAGGGATTAATTTGTTGACAGTAAATTGGATCCTAATGAAGCAAAGGCTCTTTAGATAAACAAGACGGTCGTCTTGCCTCCTGTTTACATGATTCAACGGTTCGTTAGCTTTGTTTCAAATCCAATCGCCCGTTTACTATACAGACATTTTATAGTTGTTCCTAACGTTCACTATAACTTTTGTCATTGTTTACTTTACCTGCAATTTTCGCGAGATATATTACCTACTAAAAATCTCTATTACTAATTATAAATAATAAGTTAGTATTGCTTGAATTTTTGTTTGGCACTTTTTCGTCGATTTTGCTACTTAATTTTAAAACAGTACAAATTTATAAATATAATAAGTATAAATATAAATAAATACAATGATTTATTACTAGCGGGATAAAACGTCTAAAAATTATACTAGCAACCTGGAAGCACTCATTTGTGGTTAATATAAATATGAGTAGTTTGAGTTTGTGAAACATGCTCTCCCAAAATTATTGTTAACGAGTATTTAGATTACTAATAACCATTTTGAAAAGAGCCGGTTTCCTTAAAACATTACATAAGACTATAATTTTAGTAATGGAATTAAATTTTAAGGTTCATTGACGGTTAAAGTTTGTGTAAATAGAGTGTAGCAATTCAAAACACTGCTGATAATTTGAACTGTTTATGTACCGAGAAAAGTTTTGGAAGTTTCTTATACTGAGGTTATCACAGCAAAGGTTTTCACAGCAGTTAAATTATTATTTTTAGTAATTTACGAACTGCTTATATTGGCGTAAATATTATAACAGGAAAGGCAAAATAAGTAACGTAATACGGCATGAATTAAGTTAGTAATTTTCTGACAAAACAATTACGAGGTTACATGGTACATAATTAATAGAAATTTAATTGCTCTGCGCGAATTAGTGTACCATTGATGCCTGGAGCTACTCAAATAAGCATCGCTTGTCGCATGAACACATTTGCATATAAATCAGATTATACCTTTGATTCCTGTGTGAATTCTGACATTAAATTACTGAAGCATGTTAATTTTTCCCTTAGGTAATACAAATAAAAAATCTGCTTATAATCGTTCGTGAATATTGAATTGAGATTGAGACCATAATTGTAGAAGCAATTCTGCATGCATGAATATATATATATATATATATATATATATATATTGTGTGTTTTAGTGTCCGAAAATCAGAACATTTGTATTAAATATTTTATATAATATGATATTTAAGAACAAATATTGTGTACATACAAGCAATGTAGAAATACAATAACCACGAATCATTTCTCAGTCAATTATTTTATTATTAAATCATAACATACCTCGGAACCTCAGAGGTTCCAGATTCAGGCCAACGTAGGGCCAATCGATTCGCTGGAGAACTTGGTTGAGGCTTTGCTTCACAGCGACGTTCATTGGGAGGCAGTTTCATCCATTTGTGAGAGAATAATGACTCCCAAGGAGACCACCAAGAGAAAAACGGAGAAAACTGCGCATGCGATTCCCAGACGCCGTTATCAGATTGGCCTCCACAGACGCAGGTATGCGCATAATCCCCTCCCGTGATTCCATCGCAGGGGTCCGCTGCAGCTTGGGGATGCGGTGGGTCTAACCTTTGCTGGTGAAGTTGGTCACTCTGCATCCCGGCGTGACCAAAACTTTCCGGATGAACAACTCCTTATATTGTGAATAACCCTTATATCCCGGGAAGAACCGAGTTCGAAGGGTAAATCTCGCATTTAAATCGGTTCAAGCTGATTTGTACGATACTCGAAAATATGTCCTACGAGTTGTAGTTTAGACAAGCTGAGAAATCGTAGACAAATATTTCAATGCGATTTGTGTCGCAGTGTAAACAAAATAATTGGTGAAAATTACCTTATGATTTTCGTATGAAATACTTGTAGGCGAGTTTTGGCGATTGAATGTTAACATGTTAATGCGATTATTGTCTAAAGAATATCGCCCCTGAAAATAGTATACGATATTCGTCGCCCCATTTTTTTTTCAACGCTAAGGGAACGTATTTGCGCATTTTCTCAGGCCCGGGGAGGCCACCAGGAGTATGTGCGACTCTTGGCTCCCGATGTTGCACACAAGCTTCACATTAGAGCTTGCAAGCACCGACCGCCAGAGTACCAATTAAACCTTCCAGTATCCCTCGGATTGGAACATCCCATGGCACTGGGTGTGGCTCGCCGGGAGGTTCTCCCCACCTCCCAGTCCCACTACGTATCGGGAGGAAATGAGCAAAGTACCACCTGCGAACCCTTGTTCGGCGTCTGCGACAGAGGTTCGCCTGACGATTTTGGCCCCAAACCGTGCAATTACTCTCTCCATGTAAATGGCCCTTAAGTGAGTGATATAAATGCGACCAACTAGCTGCAAGCTATTTGGTCTGAAAACTAACTTTTGAACTGTGAGCAAGTTGTAAGCGTATTTCAGGAGCTGTGTTTACAGTATGTTCGTGTATAAATGTAAACGATGACTCCCAACTCTCCATTTTACTTGTTTACCTTCTTATTTCGCTTTGCAAATTTGTTATAACAAAGCATACAACAACTTCCGAGTCAAGTTGATAATGCTGCAAACATCTGAACAATTTTCTACTGTCTATAAACTTGTGTTCAAAGTCAATAATTGTATTATAAACGCCTCTAGTTACGTATTGAAATATTTGTTTTTAAGAAAATTAAGAATCTGAAATAGAAGTGAGAATACCTATTAATATTATAAATGCGAAAGTAACTCTGTCTGTCTATCTGTCTGTCTGTCTGTCTGTTCCGTTTTCACGTAAAAACTACTGGACCGATTTGGCTGAAACTCAGTATATATATGTTTTCAATACCGAGAATGAACATAGGATAATTTTTATCCCGAAAAGTGGGATAGTTTCCGGGATAAACATATATTTGTCTTTCTGTTTGTTATGCTTTTACGGAAGAACTAATGGGCCGATTTGGCTGAAATTCGGTACGTATGTAAATTAAATACTGAGGGTGGACAAGGGATAATTTTTATTTTGGCCTTTTGGTAATTTTGGCCTATTTGGTAATTTTGGCTGTTTTAGCTTATTTACTCATTTTGGCTGTTTTAGCCTATTTACTCATTTTGGCCGTGTCGGTCACTGTAGCCTTTTTGGTAATTTTGGCCATGTCGGTAATTTCGGCCTTTTTGGTCATTTTGGCTTATTTGGTCATTTGGCTTATTTGGTCATTTTGACCTATTTGGTAATTTTGGTCTATTTGGTAATTTTGTCCTTTTTGGTAATTTTGGCCTTTTTGGTAA
Organism: Dendrolimus punctatus; assembly: GCA_012273795.1. Classification (NCBI taxonomy): domain Eukaryota; kingdom Metazoa; phylum Arthropoda; class Insecta; order Lepidoptera; family Lasiocampidae; genus Dendrolimus; species Dendrolimus punctatus. Next base: position 70,411 of record JAABVI010000072.1, on the reverse strand, counting down.
TTTTGGCCTATTTGGTCATTTTGGTCTTTTTGGTCATTTTGGCCTATTCCGTCATTTTGGTCACGTCGGTCACTGTGGCGTTTTCGGTCATTTTGGCCTCTTTGGGCATTTTGACCATTTAGACCATTTTGGCCTTTTTGCTCAAGTTTTGTAATTTATGTTGTTTACAGATAGACGGGGGGTGATATAGTTAGCGATATAAAATGAAGTGAATCTTCTGTGTGCAAATACATGAAAATGTAAGATAATATAATCTGTAGCGCTTGCTCTAATAATAAACAAGAGACACGCACTAGAGGGTAAACTCTAGTATTACATAAAATTGTAGTTAGAATATGAAAAAAGATTAGTTGGAATAGGATGATGGCGCAATAAAAAATGTAATTTTCATTTCATAAATCCTAAGTATTCTTCTCTCGTTTTAGGATGATCTATAATTGAATTTTATTATTTAAATAACCATTGCTAACCAACAACTAACCATTTTAGTGTCATTTTGACGCTACCGACCATCATTTTGACACTATTGCTATAGCAGACTCGGGATATAGGTAAAGAGAAAGAATGAGTCAAATAAAGCCCCAGAGAAACAAGACTCTTTTATATGAATAGTGTAAAATCGTTTAAAATCCCACCGAATATTGCCTAACGGAGCTTACAAATGTCGGTTTTAAAATCATGTCCCTGTTAAAACTTTCCTCATGAATAATTTACGAATTTTCTTCCGAGATATGGTCTTGCCGGCGGAGATAAGAATTAAATTACGCGAAATTTAATTTTTATTAAAACATCTGAGTTAAATAAAAATGGAACAATTTGAATAATTAACGGAGATATTCTATTGTTTTGTTCGAAGCTTGAGGAGTTTCAAAAGTTTGTCGAAGTATTTGTCTATCGATAATCCAATGTGTTTATGTTATACTAATATATAAAGCTGAACAGTTTGTTTGTTTGTTTAAACGCGCTAATCTCAGGAACTACTGGTCTGATTTGGAAAATTCTTTCAGTGTTGGATAGCCAATTTATCGAGAAAGGCAAAGAAGGAAGGCTAGGCTATATATCACGCTAAGACCAATAGGGGCGGAGCAGCAATGAAAAATGTTTCAAAATCTGGGGGGCTTTGAAAACAAATTCCACGCGGACGGCGTCGCGGGCACAGCTAATAGTATATATGTATATTAATTACTTATTCAATAATAACATACAGGTAAATTACGACTTCGAGACATGTTTACATTTTGTAGTATAGTAGAACTTTTCAACTTGAAATTTAGTATCAAAATTATGTTTAATATTAATATTTGTTTTTGTAACATTGAATATTATTAGTTTCATAATAATTACCTGCGTATAAAAATATATAAAAGTATTCGTTTATTTATTTGTGTATTGACAGTACAGTACTACAAACGCAAAAACGTCTAATACCTAATTTATCTGTATGTAATTTTTATAATCTACATCTAAAAACCGTAATGGGTACAAATAATAAATATGAGATATTTTAAGTATTCCATCTACTGTGTTGTTCGTAATTATAAGTGAGAGGAGGAAAGTAAACAGTAATACGTAACATGTGTTGCCATGAATATTTTATATATACAGGACAAGTTAAGGATGTAGTGTGTTAATGGTTTTTTCTAATTAACAAATTTTAAATAAATAATTCTAGACAAATATACTCATCACTTACTCAGATACTTAGTTTAGAGGAAGTATATGTAAAGTCATAAACGTGTACAAGATTGTTGCAATGTTATGATTTGTTTTAATATCCTTAGTCAATCTTCAAGCAATAACTTGAAATTAACATATATATAGTAGATTTACCTCGAAGTAACCTAAAGAAAGTAGTGCTAAAAAATATCCGCAGGTACTCATGACGAACGGAAATTATGAAAAGAGGGAAATCAGAACCTTTATAGATTTTGATACGATTTTATATAAAAGCTATGCAGATAATAATTTGAGCTCAAACCTTTGGGAGTGGCAGTTGAAGAGGATAAGACCGCCTCCCCGTAATTTTCTCAAGTGCACTCTATAAATTGAGTGAGGGGCACTTATATTCCGAATTTATAATATTACTGCCCTAAATATTCTAGACTTTAAGTGGAGTAGCCCGAATAAACCGAATGGTGAATTAAAAAGGAACATTTACAATATTTATCACACAATCTATGGAGTACTAAAATCACATTTAGACAAAAATTCCAACGCAAATTTATTGGATCGAGGGGGGTCTAAGATTTTAATATAATTCCAGTAGAAGCAGACTTTTTCATTTTATAAATAACTCTGGTCTACTTACTGTTGTGATGTACGTTTGTCTGAAGACTTTACATTTCACATAATATTGTTACATGCCGGCAAAGGTAAAGGCACACCTGGCTGTCATAAAACGCAGTTTATTACCTTTCCCGTATTCGAAGTTATTTTCTACTTCGTGTTTAAAATATGCAAGTAGACAATAATCATTGTTATTGTACTTGTTTACCCGCAGGTGGTCAGATTACAGGTTCTCGGAAACCTCAGTCAACGCGGTCCTTTGTTGTATAATACAGTTTACTATAAAACAATTCCCCAACAGAGGGGTAAGGCAGTCAAGCGAGGATTAAGATACGAGTAAAACTTAGATTCGATGAGCGATATAGTGACGGACTTTGGGAGTGTAAGTGAGTCATGCAGTTTGTACTAATAGTGTCTAGTTATATCTGTACTTATGTTATACGTGTTTGTATAGTTAGTTCTATACCTATTCCAACGGAATTTTAATTCGAGTCCGGCATAACTCGTAGCAATATAATGGTCTTTTACTGTAAATTAATCTTAAAGGTATAATTTAAATGATTATTATATTAAAGAAACACTGACTTAGAAAAGTAGACAAGTCAGGTTCAGGCTTATCAAAGGTTATGTAAGTAAATCGATTTGATTTGGGGTAGATCTTACTGTTCATTTACTTGCCTTGCTATCTGTTGATTTTTGTCTTCTTATGTCAAATTTTAACTGGTAGTAGCGCAAATGAACGGTCGGTAAGATATAGGAACCGGGCTTATTAAAGGAAAGAAATCAACTTTGACAAAATTGTTACGAAGATAAACACTTCAGTTTTTTGTGTCTGTTATTAGTATATTTTTTTATTGCATGAGTTCAGCAGACAGGTAAATGGCCCACCTGATGGAAAGCGGTTAATGTCGCCTATGGACATTTATAACACCAAAGGTGCTACCAATGTGCTGCCGCTTTCTAAAGGGAGACTGGAACCTGACCACTATAGCCGGAACACAACTCAAGGTTGTCATGGCAGCAAACTCTCGACCAGTGGTAGCCATCCAGAGGGCCAATACCCTACCACCTGGTTAGGGGTTATTTTATCGCCTCTTATGACAGGCTGCCCAGCCGAAAGAAATTGTATTCTTTCTCCGTTCCTGCACGGATAAAATTTATTTCTGTCAAAATAATTAAGTTATTATAAAATTTGTATTATTAACAAACCTATTACTACTTCTATTTGACTAACACAGAACGTTGTAAGTGAGATTGATAAATGCTCCTTGCCTCATTTTCTTACATCAAATACAAACTGGAAAAATCAGGAGTGTTGTTGAACAAATTTGAACGATGCTTCGCGTAACACTAAGAGCCATTCGATACAAGGGTGTTACTCTGTGGTCAAAAAGAAAATAAATTTAACGGTCTTATTTAAGGACAAGAAAAGAATGTCGTAAACAGCAATATACTAATTTGTATTTTAGGTACTTCTGAAGTGAATGTCTGCGTTAAGTATTGACCAGTCTAATTTAACAGAACGCACAAAGTTCAATACTAGGCTGAAAACATGCACCGTTTAGACAATTTTCTGACCTAATTTGCATATTACTACGCGCTGTGAGAGTACCTGATGAAAACCTAGACATCGAGATAACCTCTGTGTGAAACCCATTAATCCGCCCTAGACAAGCTGTGAACTGTAGAAGTACGAGCCTGGTTGTGGGATGTTACTAGCTGTTATCTATACTAATATTATAAAGAAGCAAAATTTGTGAGTTTGTAGAAAACAATCTATTGAACTACAGAACCGATTTTGAAAATTCTTTCACCAGTAGAATGATACATAATTTCTGAGTAACATAGGCAATATTTCATTGAGATTCATAATATCTAATTTTTAATGACATCCAGAGCATGGGTCAGCTTTTTATGTATAACTTGACTACTCGTGAATGTCTTCTAAGTGATTGTACTCTTCCCCGTATTAATTACTTACATAGCCAATTGATATTGTAACGCTGCTTAAACAAAACCTATACTACATTGAAAGAAAGCACAAGAAGCTACATGGTTAATTTTAAATAACCATAACTTTTTATATTTGTTAAAAATGTTAAAGAGTGACAGTAATGTAAGACAGAAATCTCAATTTGCTGCTAAAAGTACTTCTTGTTACGTGGAACATGCAAACCACCACCAAACCGCAGAGGCAAGGTGCTTCGTTAGGTGTTTATTGTTTAGCAACTACCCGTACGTAGTACCTATTTTCTACAAAGACTTTGAAAAACTAAATTTATTTTCCACAATATTAACATTACAGTTTTTACTTCTTTAATTACTAGTAGTAGGTAAAGCTTTTCATGACACTTCTCTGGCAAAACTTTATTCCGCAGAAAGTAACACATGTTGCAATGTTAATAAATTACTATATTAAGCACACGTTTCATAACTTTAGGTACGTATGTCCTGAAAGCTGTTGGAAAGCCGCAAAAATTGTTTCTGGCTTAAGTACAATAAATAGCTAAACTTAGTTGCCTACACCAATGGAAATTCTATAACAATTTGATGATAAATTCCATATCTTTTTGTGATGCAATTTCAAAAAAAACGCTGCCTATGTAGGTTTGCAACACTAGGGACGTCGCCAACGCGTTTCAGGCGTCGTAGAGAGTTTATAACGTAGCTCATGTCATTGAGAACATCAACGCAAAGTTCATTGTAGATTGTCATTGCACTTGAAATAATAATTTAGAAACCGTCGCGTAATTGAACGTGGTAGCTCAAGGAAGGATATGAGATTGAACATTCCGCCATGGTGAATATGGTTGTAAAAAAAGGCATTTATACCAGTTTTGTAAACTTTTTGGAACACTCTGTTTACCAAGAGGTAGTATACGCAGAAATGTAATATCTATTAAAGCTTACAGATTAAAGTTGGTCACATGGATATATTAATGTTATTTTTTTGTACAATACACATTTTGTTCAATTTAAGTAAAATCTTCATGTAAGCAAATTAAATCGATCGTAATTTTTTTCAATAACCACTTATTATTTGAGCTCAGATGATTGTAAATTATTTAAAATCTCACAAAGTTATAAGTTTGGCTCTGTTGTGGTGTATGTGAAGTATGTGTGATGTAGCCCTGCCAAAATTGCTAATGACCGCGAATACAGTGTGCGGTCGCGCACGGTATCGAGCCAAAAACCAATTTGCAGAACACTAATGTAACACTGTTGTTATACTGAAATATTTAGGGTAACAAGATATTTCACGTTTAATAAGAAATGTTGTATCTGATTTTCAGATTATTCAGTATTTATTTTTTAGTGTAATATCATTAAGCCATTTGACTCCTTAGAATCGTGATGTCATTGTTCCCTCACTTTTTTTTTCATTTTGTACCAAATAATTGTTGTCGGTATCTTTCTTCCATACTTCTTTATTCAAGCATTTCTTTGGTATAGCGTCCACTGTCATATCAAAAATCATCATCTAATCTCTTTATAGCTGAATGGAGGTATTTTTGGTCTATTACTTTAGTGGGCCAACTTTCGCACTCGTATAACATGACCGGTCGTATTACTGATTTTAATGTGTGACCTTATAATTGAGTTGTGCTCGTCACATATGGTACCTGTTATTATTGAATGAGTGTAGCAGACAGAGAGATGGTTCACCTGATTGAAAGTGGTTACCATATTCTTGTCTTTGATCCTTCTCTCATAATAAAAGGTGCACCAATGTGCAACCGGACTCAATTGGGAAAGGGACTTTAGACTAAGGCTGGTTGGTAGCTATCCAGTCGGGCAAATGACTTACCACCTGGTTGTGGGTTGCTTTGTCGCCTCTCAGGGCGGGCCGCCCGGCTGCAGGAATTCATATCATTTCCTCGTTTCTACAGGTTTCATACCTGTAATATTTTTATTATACTTCTCACGTTATAAGAATTAAATTGAATAAAAATAATTACATACAGCAGGTTGATTGGATACTAATTAAATCGTTTTTAGCGACCGCCTGAACAAAAACTTTCTGAGTTTTCGAGAACAGCGATAGAAATACACCTGGACTTTTGAACGCATATAAAAGTTTTCCAATTTAGAGGGCTGATTGGAAAATTTTCACCAGTTTGGGTGTTAATCGAACCTTGACTTCCCTCAGCCTTTTGAATCGAATTAAAAGTGTCAATGTAGGTACGTTGAGAATTGGATTCGATTAGAACTTAGATCGTACTTTTGTTATGTATCGTTCTTACACAAAAAAAGATTTTGTACATTCAGTACCGAAACGGGTCCCATGCCAGTGTTGAATGATAGCTGTAATTTAAATTTTCGTTTCTTTTATTGGACTACTATACTCTCTAGATGTGATTCATGAATCATTAAATTTAAAATTAATTTTAAAGGTTTTTTTTGTATTCTAATTTTAAGCATAAGAATTTCGCATTAGTAAGTATGGAGTGCGGTTTAATTCTAGAATGTAATTTTTAATCATACTATAATAGGTACTACGTAGTTAAGTTCGTGCGTCTTCTGTACTAAACCTGTAACTGTTTAAGGATTAACATTCACATTTACCGTATATTTGCAGAAAAATGTTAGTAGCTTTTTAAGATAGTTATTAATTCGAAAGTTCTCTGATTGCTGCCACTAATATACATTTTGTTAAATAAAAATGCTTTGAATACGCGCACCAGTGGTTATATCGCTCGCTACCTTTAAGAGTTAGAATCTATGACGGTCTTAAAGCGAATCGATTAACGATCGAAAACCTTCTAAATCCTAGATAATAGCGGCATCTTCTTTCGCCTTTTTGGCGTTTTATTGATAAAAAGATATTTTATGACCAAGTCAGTTATTCATTTAAAAGATTTCAATAGGAGTACATTTTCGTTGAAAAAGTATTTTTAGAGATCAACAACCCTGTTTAATGCTTACAAGATTTAAAGGGAGTGTCTCCTATACTAATTGATTGACCTAATTAAAATATCGTCAATGAAGTACGTCACGATTTTTTTAAATATGACTAAAAATATACTATACGCTTATTTAAATATATTAATTTATACTTCAATTAGTAACATATATGCCGCATACTTCTAGTTATATTTTTTCGCGACTTCACTATAACAATGAGCAATTTTTTCTTCATTCCTTTTAAAATTACTATCGATATTAATATTATAAATACGAAAGTAACAGGGAGACGTATATGTAATCCCGGAAACTATCCCATTTTTTGGGATAAAATATATTCTTTGTTCATCTACAGTATCGAAAAAATATACATACTGAGTTTCAGCCAAATTGGTCCAGTAGTTTTTCCGTGAAAGCGTGACAGACAGACAGACAGAGTTACTTTCGAATTTATAGTATTAATAGTGATTATTACGCTAAATAGACCAATTAGAGTACCACGTCAGCAGTAATAACATATACTCATAGACGACGCGTCTTGTACGCCATAGTGAAAGGAGCTAATATTGTGGTATTAAGGCCGCATAATTGCCTGTCGGAGTTAGTTGTAAATGCCTTGTTAAATGCGGTGAAAAGGCAAGCAAGAGATGGATTATCGTGTCATAATTTAAACTATTAACTAATATTGTTTTATTTCAAGTTTATATAATGGCATGAAAGAGTTTTAAAATCTATAATATCATAAAATTCTAAAAATGCCTTGTATGTTACATTGAAGCTTTAAACAAAACACTGGTAGAGCACCCTATATAAACTTCGGAGAACACTGTTACATATTTCGTCTATTTATCGGTTTGTCTGTTTGTTCGGGATTCAAGACCGATTTCGATGCGGTTTTCACTGATTAACAGAAAATTCTTAGACTTTAGTTTAAGAATAAACCGCTTAATTAAATTGAATTAAACCTTCCCGGAAGCAGTTTGTAGTTTTTCAGGTACATAATCATTAGCTTATTCACAGAGTTTTCACTAAAACGACAGCTTACATTATTTTTTGAAATGCTGCCATACATTGTGTCATGGGAATCTCGTGAGAATTTCGTGGGAATTTCAAGCCAAGCGTGAAGGAAATTGCAGGCATATCCTGGTAAAAAATATAAGAGCAAAATCCGCGGTTCGTGGTAAACACCCTGCTTTGTTGTGATTACATCTGTACACTTACGGTCTTATTCATATTAGTTTGTAGATGTCTTTGAGAACCTTAAAAAAGTCTACAAACTTGCTCTAGCTCATAAATAAGACCGCTAGAAAAGTACGTTTACGGCTTACTAAATAGTTGGCTATCGTCAATATTATTGCGTTGACCTACATAGATTTATAATATGTATCAGTAGTGAACGTTTTTTTTTTAATTCGCCCGGACTTTCAGTTATTTTAGTAAATTATAATAATTTTACATATTCAATATTCATACCATGATAAATTAATATGAAATCAGTTTTTTTCTCTTTGGAGTAATTAACTCGAATGGTACTATAACCTAATTCCAAAGAACCTCTAATTACTTGTATAAATATTAATTTATTAACATCTGTAGAAATATATGTTATACTAGCATTTGCCCGCAACTTTGTCAACGTTTTTTTTAAAACCCTGGATATATAATATCACTCAAGGCATACATAAATATGACTTTTCTACTAAAGATAGAAATGTTATATGAAGCAAGTCCTAAAATCACGTTGTTTGAAAGATAGGAAATATAAAAAATCCCGCATTATTCAGATATGCAAATTGTTATGTAGTACCAAATACTAGTAAATTGTAATTAGAGTCTCACGGCCTATTTTTAGCCGTGTGATTATTTCTCAGAAAAAATTGGTTCCCAGGAGATACTATGACGAATCAGACAATTCCATGCATATTAACCACAATAAACCACTCCCGGGGAAATTCCCGCGGGACTCTCGGTATATAAAGGACCACATCATTTGAAAAGGCACTTTATCGGAATCAGTTAATATTTATACAACCTAGTTTATACTATTCCCGGAAAAACTCCCGCAGGATTCCTGGGACATAAAGTACTGCAGCATTTGAAAAAGAATGTAATACGAGTATATTGTTTTAATGCAAACAGTGTAAGAGTTTGCTAATTTTTATGCATCCTAACAATTTTAAACTGCTCTCGGGGATATTTCCGCGAAATTCCCGTGCTAAAAAGTATCACAGATTTTATTTCAGAAAATTTTCTATCAATCAGTGAAGAAACCGAATCAGATTTCGTAAATTATTATTAAAAAAGTGTTTCCGTCTGCATACTTTAAATCATTCCCAGAGAAATTCTAGCGGGATTCCCGATATAAAAATAACGGCAGATTTTAAATTTGAGAATTTGATATCGATCAGCGAAAACCGCATTGAAACCAGCCTTGTAGTATTTACGTGAATCGCAAACAAACAGACAAGAAATATAAAAAAATCATCATTTTCCATTGTTTATGTAGTCTATCCAAGTTACTTTTTTAAAAGCTTCAATGTACAGACACGGCATTTTTACAATATTATAGTATTATAGATTATTCTAACGTCCTTTGCGGCTGAAAATTTCTACAATATTATTACATATTACAACGATGCACATAATATTTTAAGGATTCTAACTAATTTTATAGAAATTTAGAAAGTAGACGCGATTTAAACATGCAAAAGATTTCAAAGAACTGCAGGACAATTACAAATCTGTAGCTAAAAAGTTTGCTCATGAATATTTCTACTGAGTTATGGGTCCGAAGAGGAAGGTAATAAAATTTGGTATAATTTAATTTTTATTGCAGCCTACAAGCGAACAAAAGGGGGCTTGATTTGAATAATAATTAGACTTTTTTTCTTATCAGTCAAGGCACATGCGAGAAATATGAATGAAGACATTTAACCGTTCTAACCAAGAAGTCGTGTCAGTTGTAGATTTTAATCCGCAACTAATGTCTACAACTGTACATCTAAAGTTATTTGGGCATGATATTGAAGTGCATAAAGTCGGTCAAACATTGAAAATTTGCATAAAAAGTTACCAGTCGGAATTGTAGCTTTTTGGTACAGTTGAATCAACATTTACTTTTCAACTTTTCCCTTCACTATTTTGAGGAATGAATTTGTGTTAGAATCGTTAATAAAATTTCCACCAAAGGCTACGAAATTATTTATAATTTATTTTTGTTTCATCAGTACGATTGCATCTACTCCTGTTTATAAAAACAAATAGATAAGCATTCTAGATCTAAATTTATTTTAACAGTTGATAGTGCAAGTAGTCAATTTTTACAGTAAAGCAGACAACGGTCCACCTGATCAAACATTTCGAAAACATTTGCAACACAAATCAAAATAATATAATGAATCTCATATCTTAGTGTTTTGGGTGAATCGAAGCTGGGAGCTTATTCCACATTCATAAGGTGTGCGAGAGAAACGTTTTCAATACCTGTTGCCTACATGATCTTAATGGACGTAAACTACAAAATTTTCGAAAATATAATGAATTCTTAATCAACGAAAGTTTCATGTAATATTCATATTTACTAGTAATAGGCTAACAGTTCTACAACTGCTTTTTTCTTTTGCTCGCCTGCAGTAAAAATAGCTATCCGCTTTGAATTTAAATGTCTGACTGAATCTATTTAAGTCACGAATTTTTTGTACCGGAAACGTTTTTGACCTCAAAACAAAATTTTGACAATTGATTTGGAGGCCGCTCCACCCCAAGCCCGGTATTGGATTAAGTGAAGCGTTACTAAAATAAAATTAACGAGGGGCTTCCCCGGCGGAAGGCGACGCCAGGAAGCGGACGCGCCGCCACTGACGGAAAAGTTAATCTATATCTACAACGAAATCTTAATAAAGTTTCGCGGTAAATTTTGTTTTAGTTTACTGAATGTTATTCCAATGCTAAATATGTTGGGGAAAGATATATATTTATTTGTGGTAGGTGCAATCTCTGTAACATCATGTTTATCAATTCCATAACTAAATGTTGAGAATAGGCTAGGGTGGCATTTGATTATGATTGAAAGATTATGTTTTACTATTCAGTCATATTATCGCATAAACATATAAATCCGGTTAAAAATGAACCGAAGTGTATGATAGTAGTGGTTTTTAAGAAAACTCTTTTATTTTTTTAAGTTTAACTGTTTAATACAATATAACGCCCATAACTCCATCGGTTAGCAGACAAAGAACTGCAATTTGGCTGACACTATCTTTTAAGAACTAAAGTGACCAATATTAAATAAGACTTGACTTATGGGTCTTTGTTATTAAGCCAGATTATTTTAAGAAAAATATAGTTTTTTATTGTAGGAGTTCAGCAGTCAGGCACATGGCCCACTTGATGGATAGCGGTTACCATCGCCTATGGGCATTTGGAACACCAAAAGTTACAAAGTTACAACTACTTTATAGCATAGAGATAGAGTAGACTGTAAAGGTAGACCATAGAATCCATGGATGACAGAGGAAGTATGTCGGAATAGAGGCGTATGGAAGGAAAATGTATCTTATGCTTACCAAATAATTTGGAGAAGATGACAGAGAAGAGAGAGAGAAACAGAGTACTGAAAATTAAAGCCTTAAGAAAAGCAACGCTAACCGATTCTCGACTCAACGGTTTTTACATATTATTGTTGAAATTAATCGTTTCACCCATGGCAGCCATGATGAATGATACAAGGAACGAATTCAAGTTACGTACAAATTGCGAGCATAAATTACGCTTTAATAATTTCGCGTACGGCCTGCCTGCTCTCTCAATCACTGACTACGCGGCACCGCCAGGTGTCGCCAACATAAATCGCAATTCACCAACCTAAAAAATTACAAATAATCTCTGTTATAATTCGAGCAAATCTGTTATAGAAATTCATTCTATTACATTGAAATTATATGGTTCTTACCAAAGTAATTATTTCTTTTTATTAGCGGTGGGTAACTGATAGCCGACGGTTGACAGCCAATTTGTAAGCTTACCAGTTGTTGGTTTTATTCGAAAACTCCGGCAGCAACTTAGCTGTGGCTGTTTTTTGAAACCGTTACTAAGCTGGCTTTTATAATAGCTACCCACCCGTCTCTATTATTATTTTGCATTCTAGTAGAATACTGATCCTGAGTCATCGTCATTTGTGGCTTAGGGGGCTAGAAAATTAGCTACGTTGCCTCGATGGATTGCCATACCAACCCGTTGTAGGAGGTAGACTCCAGGTCACTTATACCCTGAAAAGTTGATTACTCGTTTTGATTGCTCTTTGTAGAGGTTATGAACTCAAAACTCTACGGTCCAAGGAGGAGCCACAGCGAACGGGGCAGAGAAGTAGCTCTTACCAACGGTTTCGAAGCGCCCCCTGAGTGATTCGACTGTTTCTGATCTACCACATTTAATTGTAGATTAGTAGACATTGACAAGTTTCATTCCATAATAAAAGTTGTAAATCAAAGTGGCTAAAATACAAATGTTAAAATAATAAAGATTTTTTAATTTAGTGGAAAAAGCAACGAACCATTCCCTTTTTTATAGCTGGCCAATTGAAACGTTTCCAGCTCTCTGAATAATTCATCTTTCGTTTGAACAAAGACGAAGTGGGCCGCGCGGCGATTCTTTGATCTTTTGTAATTGGAATCGATGCTCATATTAAAAAGAGAAATTCTTCAGAGCGACCGATGAAATGCACCGAAGCCATTTTCTTAGACGATTAAAGCGGCAGAGATTTGTTGGTACTTGGGGATAATTTGACTATGTTATTGTTAACTTTGATGTTTATGCATATTTTATTTCAACAGAAATCTTTATTCACTCTTCATAGACTTTGTTGATGCTTGAGGATAATTTGCCTATGTCATTGTTGGTTTTGATGTAATACTTTTTATTTCTACAGAACGCTTCACTGTTCGTGGACAGACATAAGCTTGGCCTTTTTTTAGAACTTCTAATTCAATACTACGATTCCCGACGGGATAATTATTAGTTGTAACAGCGAATGTCAGTATTATGCTTACACGTCTTCACTCGTGTGATCTTGAATTTTTCGGGTTTAATAGATTGGATAAAATATGCCTCTTTTGATTGTTTTGGGAAAATAAATATTAGTATAGATCTTCTAAAGATGTCTCGAACATTTCGAGGGTTTGCATGGGGCCAACACGTGGAGGCCCATTATACAAAGTGAATGTGAGGCGTAACATTGATCGGCGATTGTCCCTGTCCACACCACATAATACAATGCGTTATATTATTAGCGTCATTACAATTGTAGAAGTAAATCTCGTTACATAAAACAGGCGTAGTGGGCATACCGTCTGTTATAATGATGGTGACAGTAATGGGACAGTTTATGGGTTGCGATTGTACCCTGACGAGCATTGTAATTGTATGTTCGAGTAGAGCAGGCGAGCTAATGCTTAGGCTACTTAGACTACTGAGGCTATTAAATTTTAGTTTTATGCATACACTATTTTACAGTATATTGCTGTAATATACATTGTTATAAATATATATCATTTAATACCTTTTGGTCAATTGAATACACAAGTGCCCGTCGGAATTACCTTGGCAACTCTATCAATAAAGTTCCCAAACTCTTGCAATAACATCACCGATCGATTATATAATAGGAGGATGATTACCAGCTGCCTACTAACGATCGTGTTGTATGTAGTATTAATTGCTAAAATGGCTTTTTTCACTTTTGCTTTTTACAAGTAACCTTTTAGTTAACCTGTAAAATTAACCCATCACTATTTCCCTAAATATTTTTTTGTGTTTTAATGACAAGAAATATACAAATTTAAATTTCTTATGACTTCAGCTTCATAAAATAATAGTCTGCATGAGTTTAAAATTTAATTCAAGCATGAGTTAGAGATTGAGAAAGTTAACCGACCAAAACTTTTTGTTCCCAGACGTAGTGCAGCACAACCTGTTCATTTAATATCGTTTTGACGAGATCTTGAATACTAAAGATAAATAAAGAAAATTTGTATTTACGTAATATTATCAGATAACATACTTTCAAGCAAATATATGGTATTCCCCGATGCGACCATACTTCTCCAGGGTGGATTGATGGGTTTAACACATCACTTATGATATTTTTGTTAAATGTGAATTCAAATAATTTATTTGCTCAAAAAATATGGTAAATAAAAACGAAAGATGATAATATTTTATGTTTTACATGTTTTTGCCCTTTCAGGCATGTAAACGGTAACTAAAAAACACCTTAAAAATCAACAGAGTCGAGTACAACATTTATTTTTATACGTATATATGACTATATTAATCAGCTACTGGGTATTTTTTAACATACGCATATTAGGCCAGATAAATGACTTTAGAGTGGCAGATTATTTGTCAGGCTACGAACACATTTACGTTGAATGAGATGGTGGCATTTTATTTACTAAACTCGTGGTCATGGTGTTGGTGGTCATAACTTGAAATAATGAGACTATTTAAAATATGTTTTTTATAATAAATAAAAAATAATAACTTCCTAACCAAGCGTCTGTTAACTTTGATTTTTTATTTTGAATGCGAGAAAATAAATAATCTAGAAATAATGATAACCAAACATTTAGGGCAGACCTTAAGCTTATTTTAACATTAATATCCATAAAAGTTTTACGCTATGAGTTACCGTGAACGCAGCTACTAGGTAGTTTATAATCACAGAGTACATTGGATATATAAAGTTTACAATATTAAAACATCATAGATAAAATGAAAAGTTATTCAAATGTTTTTAGACTTTCTTGAAATGTGAAATTAACAGCACGTTACCAAGTGAGAATCTAAACCATTTTAAAATTCTTTTTGTATGTATATTTTTTCTAAATCGTATACACAAAGCACACAAAATGAAGAAAAATTACTGCGAAAGGCAATAGGTTTTTACTTTCACCCGGATAATGCTAGGTTTCTTTTGTCTGCTCAAATACTTTGTCTTAAGAAGTAAGATAAACTGTTTAAGGAAAAAGAACAGTTTTTATTTTCTTTAAATATTTCTATTTCCTGTATTTTTGCAAAATTAAATATTTTATTAATGAAAATACTTCACAAATCTTGAGACTTATAAATAATAACTGTTCTCAAAAATGATTTCTTTTGATCCGTTTCAAGGGTTTGATCTTATCTCTTTCTGCTTTGGTTGCCTCTCTATTCTATTCGATGCCGAGGATCGTAAAAATATTTTTCGTAACTGTTAAGTCAAGTACACTTTATACACCATATTTACTAAATATGCATGACCAAATAAGCATTTCTTACAGGTATAATACAATATAATTGATAGATTTTTTTTATTGTCTAAAGCAGGCAAAGAGGCAAACGGGTCACCTGATGCAAAGTGGTTACTGTCGCCTATGGACGTTTGCAACATCAGGGGTGTCGCCAATGCATTGCCGATGTCTGAGAAATTTGTAACGCCCTTTTTAAAGAACCCCATGTCATACATAGTGCGGGCGCGATGCGATTGCTGGAAGAAGGTAAAAGGACGTGGAAGAAGAAGCAATGAAGGACTTACCTCGCCACCAATCCGCCGCCACTCTGCACTCGTCGCCCGGGGGTTCACACACTCACTAGGATTGTGGTTATGAGCATTAAATTCAGTTCTAATCGTTTATTTCTATTTATTGTGTTCCAACAATTTCTTATTATTAATTAGATAGTTATTATCCCCAGCACGTGATACAACCATATGCATTTTTTTTTCTAAACTTTGTTTGCTCTCCGACTGAAATTCGAACACATTGACAAGAGCCATTAGAACGTGACCCGACTACAATAACCACTAAGCTTCCACTTATTACACTTATTCGTGTTCTTATTCTGTTGTCTTTATAATAAATATTAGTAATTCTAGCCCAGAAATATCCCACTGCTGGGCTTTGATTTTTGATGGGGTACGGATAGTTGACTTTCCACGCTTTTCCAATGTAACTTGACGGGTTTGAAGCACCGGTTATCTCAATGTGCAGAATTCATTACAACTTTTCCCTTCACAGGCAACACGAGATAAAATTTCTTTATATTTCTTATTCTATTTATATCTATCAGATTTATTTTTTTTAAAGTTTTATACAGAAGCATTTTACAGAATGACTTTTAAAGAATTAATGGAATTATAGCAAACAGTGCATACTCAATAAGACAGTGATAATAAAGGAAAGACAAATATTATTATAGATAATTAAGACACGTACCAATTTTTTTTTTTAAAACAGTATTAATCTTATTTGCTTTTGCCATGTCACAGTCGCACAAATAAATAAAATTTTCTGAGCATTGGCATTTCAATTGCTTACAATAATGAGTTTTCATGTGTACAATATCATGTATGAAGTTTTATTAAGTGAAGCTAAACAACGATACAATAACGTCAAAGAACTACTTAAAATTCATTCTTTATAAAAGGCAATATTTCTATATGGAAGATATTCTAAAACTTTATCTAATGTAGTTCACAGTGCAAGCACGTTCGCATCATACTTGCGTAACAAGTGAAAAACTTAAACGTCGGAGGGGAGCGAATGAAGTTATAACATGGTATTATGCTTGTAAAACAACGCATATCGCCACCAACGTAATACTTCGGTTATATTTTGGAAGAATTGTTTTATCAACCAGTTGTGTTCCGTATTTTCATCTCCTTTTTTTAGATTTTACTTTTAAGCCAAGGCCTCGATCGAGGTATCTACATTCTTAATGAAGTTGTTTCTGAAGTAACTATAATATAAATATAACCAAAATTCAAGATAAAGCACGTGTAGAGAACAGAATATGAAGCCTGAAATTAAACAAACAAATTTATACATGAGCATAAATATATGTATATAATAATATGTAATAACAAGATACCTCTATCTTATTACAATGATATTTGAACTTTTGCAAAGAGTAGACATCGTTTAGTCAGCTTTATATACGGCCTAATGTTACTTTGAAAATTATAGGATGCTGTTAGTGAAGGAAAATATTGTACGATAAACGATTTGTGAGACCTGCTAATCCGTTAATAACATATATCTCCCTTATCTTTCACTTTCTCCCAATTATTTGGGGTCTGCACAATATGTCTTTACCACCCATACTCCTCTATTCTCATACACGTCCTCTTTCACACTACAAACCATCATGCTATTCTTCACACACTTCATCCATCTTTTATGGATAGCGATATAGGTATTTATATGAGTGACATTTGACTGCTTAGATTCCTGGGATAGCAAATTTTAATTAACGGATATTTCGTTATTTACTATGGTCTAAATGTTTGGGATATATTACCCATAACACATACGTGTAATATTCTAGGCTTATACGAGTATATATAATGTGTGTCTGCCTTCCTTTTTTTTATAGCTGTAATACAGCAGACAGGCTAAGGGCCCACCAGGTGGAAAGCGGTTACCGTTGCCTATGGACGTTTGCAACACCAGAGAAGAAATTTTTGAAAAGCTCCATATCGTAGCGCTGTAAGAAAAATTCGGCAGGGAGCTGATTCAAAATCCCCACAGTCCGCAAGAGAAACGTTCTACAGAACCGTTGCGTACATGAGCGAAGCGGCTCAAGGAAGTAGGGTTGAACTCCTAACGGATGGCGAGCGGTGCGATGGTGGAAAGAGGACGAATGCACCATTCTAAACAGTTCTTCGGAACACCGTTATACTGTCTGTAGAATAAACAGAGAGAAATGAAGTCTCTCCTAAGCCAAGCGTATCTAGATCCTCTGTGAGTATGGGATTAGTAACAAAGCGAACAGTCCAGCGGCATTAAGTTGGTAGGTAGGTGCTCCAGTCCAAAGGTGTGAGCAGTACTCCATATGTGCCCTCACCTGGGCTTTATAGAGCACAGGGCGTTACCGCGGTGTAACGTAATGCCTATCATATAATATCACTACATTAATAAAAATATTCCCAAAAGAATATTATTTCTCCAATGCTTATTAAAATCTTTACTAAATCTGATAACCTTGACTTTGTCTCTAGGGAGTGATAGCATAAGGAAATATTACTGTATAAAAGAACACCAACATGAATAAAATGCGGGAGCGGGGATCGTAGACCGTCGGGTTGAAGTCCTCACGGAGTACAAATTTGTAACCTTGTAACATTTCCTATTTATTTTGGTCACAAGGGTGCCATAAGGATCCGGTTAAAATTACCTTTTCATTTACTGAGTTACATTACGAATACTAAGTGTATATATTGGTAACCTTTTGAAACAACTAAGTAATTGTACTAAGAATGTAATTTTCTTTGCTTTGTTACTAGGCGTTTGCCTCCGGCTTTGTTTACTTAACTTTGGACCATATATTTTTTTTGGGGGAGAGTATAAATTCTCTTCTATATACAATTAATTTGATTAGTTTTTAGCGATTACTAAAATTAGTGAACATTTTTAAACTATGTTTATTTATTTTACATTAGTACAAGTACAGTACAAATTATAAATCAAATCTCGTGACAAATAATATTGTGTTATTACACCACACAACACACATTTTGTTAATAAGTTTACATGATACTTTTTTGTGAGAATTTCTATTGTCTCTATGTTCCGAATGATTTTCCTATTTGAGGAAATGTACAAAATGCGACAGTTAAAATTAAAGTTGTTAAGAAAATATTAGGCCTTGTGTTAGTTTCCGGGGCTTAAGAAATATTTGAACCAAATTTTCAAAATATCAGTTCACATCCTTATTCAAACAGAGCATTATTAAAACGCAGCCACTATCAGCAAAACATGAATACAAACTACTTGCTGCATAAAGATTGAAACACAAATGTCTTGATAGTGGCGCCATTCTGCTGTTGGTTTTATTTTCTTATTATTCAGCAATAAGACAGGAAATAATTACCGGTGCCTCCGCTATTGTAGACAGCTTATTTGCTTATAGAGTATATCGGTTACCATCTTATTGGTAATCAATACTAGTAGTAAGCAAATTATGTTTCTAGAACAAGTTGTAGAAAGAGTACCTACAATCTGTGCTAAATAGGGTGCGTCTCTATGGTCTAATATTTAGCTTAGATGCTTAGGTATTGGCTTGTCTAGTTCAGTGAAAACCAAAGGTTCTGGATTTTATTATCGGCAGGGTCAAATTCGTAAACGGAAAGATAGAACCCAGTACAGATGAGAAATTTTAACATTTTATATCATGTTTTGGATGTTGAATCACGGAATAAGACGTTAGTATTATAAAGTTGCAAAAGTATAAATATTATGGGTATAAACAGCTTTTAAACTATTTACTGACACTGTCAAAGAAGATTACTGTTTTGACATCTGATTTCATGGAGGAGCTTCATCTGCGATAATATTACAATTATAAGTCCTTTCACGCAGATATGGCGATGAGTTGAGTACATTATTGGAGCTGCGACATTGTTAATGACGTTAAAAATTGGGACGCATTTTTAATATTCAACGTATATGAAACTTGCCCTAGCTTTCGTGCCATTTTCTCTCTCCATCCATAGATTATCTGGAAGAGATCGCTGCCAGCGGTAAGGCCGCCATTTGCACTTAATTATAAACTGTTGTTTCATAAATTTGATTGTACATTAAAGTATATACTATTATATTGTATACTAATGTGGCTGGCTATTCGTTAACGGATTTTTGTTAACACTTTAAATAAGACGCATTCGGCCAGTCTACATTTTTAAACTATGTCGCATATGAAGCCACATCATAAAATAATTTCTATTTTTGTAAGTAGCGTTGCGTTCTGACAATCGCCTTCCAATGTTTAGAGTTACTTATATATTTTTAAACATCCCTTTGTTGTCTTTTAATAGCGAAAACACTATCTGCTTGGTATTGAACACAAGATTTCATTACGCGTAGTGGCCGGTATCGTCTTTATAGTGTCATAAACGTGGAAATAACATTAAAGGGGGTATAAAAACGACGACCTGTGGTACAGCATTCCAACCCTCATGCATGGCCGACGGTATTTCACTTGAATATTACTATCATAATACATTCGTACTACCTTTAGGGAAATATTTAAAAAATGTGTATACATTTCTCTTTCATATATTAATTTATTCAAGCCTATGTTGCGTTTACAGCACACGCCAAAACACAAAATAATATATTATTACATAACTTTAAAATATTATTTAGAACCTTGTACTATAATATACATAATACCGATATATATATACACATGTGAAAATGTCATGTGACATTTACTTCTGATTCATGTATAATAAGAGCGTAAATTAAGTTCTAGGCGTTGGCGTTAGGGCCGTTGTTGTAGGGGAATATATTCATTTATTATAGCTACACCAACATCTTTGAGGATTTCAGCACTGATTTTTCGGGCGATAGCAAAGATTCCATAGCATTTTTTATTTGGAGGTGAATTGGTGAATTTTTCTTAACTTAAAGTATTTATAGAAGTTCTAGAGGTTCCCATGCGGCGGCGCCGCGGGGTAAACTCTACTTACATATACATCGATTTTTAACCAAATCGGTCCAGTAGTTAATACCACCAAAATGGCCAAAACCCACAAAATTACCAGTATCACCAAAATCACCTAAATGACCAATATAACCAATATTGGTAGACAATACAAATAATATATACTATCACTTAACTATATAACTTAGATCTATATTCACCTTCAAATATCGCTTTAGTGTTAAACAAAAAAGATTTTCTTATTTTCCTTTCTTTATATTAGGAAGCAAACGCATTGGCATAAAACATACTATTCACCATATCCAAATAAAAAGAGCTTAAATCATATTCATACGGGATCCACTTTCATAAAACAAATGGTGTCCAAATAAAACAAGCGTATTTTTATTCCAGACGAAAAACATAAAAATGCAGATTGGCACGATGACATAAACGAATAAATTATAGCGGGTGTACAAAGTGTATGTCGTGGAGTCACTGAAGGCACGCCACACAAAGCGGCAACAGATGCGAGCATTAAAATTAACATGCCTGTTAATTGATGTAAACAACACACAGGGTAGTAATGGAAGTAAGGTATCACTCCATTTAATTGCTCATACATGTGCTGAGGTTACCACGTTAATTGGTACTAATAACGTTGCCAGTGCCGCATTCAAAATATACACAGATACACGTTATATAGCTCTATCAATAGGACACAAAATCAATCGTGCTGCATACATAGTGATGCTCTGCATTATATTATGTTTACTGGTATGATTAGTTGTCCATTAGCCTTATTATTTTATCTTAAAACAGAGTAAAGTTGGTCTAAAATGCAATAGTGACAAGAACAGTTCTTTTCTTAAATTTACTGAAGCAAACAGCAGTTGCCTGCAACTGATTCATCCCTACCGTTGTCTTCGGCTGGGCGTAACTATGTTCTAAACCTCAGCCTTTCCTTCCCAAAAAAGCGCAGGGTCGACAGAGAGGAGGGGTTTTTTTTTAGTGGGTATGGAGGTGGCTGCCCGGCAGCTTCCTTTGAGTCTTTCCACACTAGCTGAGTAGGTCGCGGACGGATCACTGCCAAGAGCATACTATTGCTGCAGTGATACCGCCCCCGACCGATGTGTGTCGTTTTCCTGGCAACGACCCAGTCTGTGCGTAAATCGGTAGCATTTTCCATAGCCTCAAAAAAAATACCCTACCGTTGTCTTGAGACCTTAGCAACACTCATTGCGTAATCAACGCGTTACTAGGCTCAAAGAAGTCTTATGACTACAATTCCATATCGGAGAGCAGAGGAAAAATGAATCTTTAGTATTAGTCGAGGATAAATTAGATGACTACTAAATCGTAATAAATACAACGGAAGGGAATCCCTATTATCCCTATTAATATTATAAATGCGAAAGTAACTCTGTCTGTCTGTCTGTCTGTCTGTCTGTCTGTCTGTCTGTCTGTCTGTTCCGTTTTCACGTAAAAACTACTGGACCGATTTGGCTGAAACTCAGTATATATATATTTTCGATACCGAGGATGAACATAGGATACTTTTTATCCCGAAAAATGGGATAGTTTCCGGGATAACATGATATTTGTCTGTTTGTTTGTTATGCTTTTACGGAAAAACTACTGGACCGATTTGGCTGAAATTCGGTACGTATGTAAATTAAATACTGAGGATGGACAAGGGATAATTTTCATGTTGGCCTTTTTGGTAATTTTGGCCTATTTGGTCATTTTGGCCTTTTTGGTCATTTTGGCCTTTTTGATCATTTTGACCTTTTTGGTCATTTTGGCCTATTTAGTCATTTTGGCCTATTTGGTCATTTTGGCCTATTTGGTCATTTTGGCCTATTTGGTCATTTTGGTCTATTTGGTCACTTTGACCTGTTTGGTCATTTTGGCCTATTTGATCATTTTGACCTTTTTGGTCATTTTGGCCTATTTAGTCATTTTGGCCTATTTGGTCATTTTGGCCTATTTGGTCATTTTGGCCTATTTGGTCATTTTGACCTGTTTGGTCATTTTGGCCTATTTGGTCATTTTGGCCTATTTGGTCATTTTGGCCTATTAGGTCATTTTGGACTTTTTGGTCATTTTGGCCTATTTGGTCATTTTGGCCTATTTGGTCATTTTTCCTTTTTGGTCATTTTGGCCTTTTTGGTCATTTTGGCCTATTTGGTCATTTTGGCCTATTTGGTCATTTTGGCCTATTTGGTCATTTTGGCCTATTAGGTCATTTTGGACTTTTTGGTCATTTTGGCCTATTTGGTCATTTTGGCCTATTTGGTCATTTTGACCCATTTGCTCATTTTGGCCTTTATGATCATTTTGACCTTTTTGGTCATTTTTCCTTTTTGGTCATTTTGGCCTATTTAGTCATTTTGGCCTATTTAGTCATTTTGGCCTATTTGGTCATTTTGGCCTTTTTGATCATTTTGGCCTTTATGATCATTTTGACCTTTTTGGTCATTTTGGCCTATTTAGTCATTTTGGCCTATTTGGTCATTTTTCCTTTTTGGTCATTTTGGCCTATTTGGTCATTTTGGCCTATTTGGTCATTTTGGCCTATTTGGTCATTTTGACCTATTTGGTAATTTTGGCCTTTATGATCATTTTGACCTTTTTGGTCATTTTGGCCTATTTAGTCATTTTGGCCTATTTGGTCATTTTTCCTTTTTGGTCATTTTGGCCTATTTGGTCATTTTGGCCTATTTGGTCATTTTGGCCTTTTTGATCATTTTGGCCTATTTGGTCATTTTGGCCTATTTGGTATTTTTTCCTTTTTGGTCATTTTGGCCTATTTGGTCATTTTGGCCTATTTGGTCATTTTGGCCTATTTGGTCATTTTGGCCTTTATGATCATTTTGACCTTTTTGGTCATTTTGGCCTATTTTGTCATTTTGGCCTATTTGGTCATTTTTCCTTTTTGGTCATTTTGGCCTATTTGGTCATTTTGGCCTATTTGGTCATTTTGGCCTTTTTGATCATTTTTCCTTTTTGGTCATTTTGGCCTATTTAGTCATTTTGGCCTATTTGGTCATTTTTCCTTTTTGGTCATTTTGGCCTATTTGGTCATTTTGGTCTATTTGGTCACTTTGACCTGTTTGGTCATTTTGGCCTATTTGATCATTTTGACCTTTTTGGTCATTTTGGCCTATTTAGTCATTTTGGCCTATTTGGTCATTTTGGCCTATTTGGTCATTTTGGCCTATTTGGTCATTTTGACCTGTTTGATTATTTTTAAAAAGCTTATTTGGCTTAGTCAAAATGGTTACATATTTCAAACAGTGCACCGACAAGTTAGGAACGCAATACGTTACTTAGAAGAACAAAGCGCCTCGTTGGCACGAACACCAATAGTCGGACAGTGCATTAGTTAAATGGATACGCTTAGCGGTATAGTTCCCGTATAAGTAACTCTACGATCCAACTAGTAACTTAGATTACCGCTGTTTGAAGTCGAAATGCAAACTAAGTCTATGCTAACTGGATTAAATGTCAATGCTCTTTCAGAACCAAATGTGCTGGTTCAATTGACAATATTAACATAAACTGTATAGAAGACTGAATTAATTTAAATTTTGAGAAAAGTATTAGAAATATAAAATAAGCTAGAGCTTTAGGCTTAAGATTAAATTACGCAATTGGTTGTCTTACTTTCTAAATGTCTTAAACTTAATGTTCCCATTTGATGTAACTTTTCCATAATACTAGATAGTACTTTCGATACATGTTAGCATGAATATAAATAATATGTAGAATGTGAGTAGCCATAAAGCATTTACGTATGTTGTTATGCGTACGGATTTATACCTACGTATATCTCTATCTATAGGTTGCTGTATAACGTATACACATATTACAATTGATGTAAAATTACTAAAAAGATATATTCTTTTAAACATGTAAAAGGTGTTATTGATACTAAGTGTTTTAGCCAGGGTGCCTCTAAAAGCAAAGGAGAAAGTATCACTAGGGTTGGGGATCGCAGACATAGTAACATTAAATGCAATATTCAAAACGGCTCGGCGATGTGGCACTCGAGACGAAAGAGACACACATATGTGTTGCTGATTGCTCTGAGAATAGTACTCTCGGCATGAATCTGCGATGGAACTTTGTTGGAGTGCACAGAAAAAGGCAGGTAATAAATTTACATACATTCTGTTGTTATTCAGATTTAATATGCACTTTCATTTGTTTCATAATTGCATTTTTGTTTTAATGGTGCGGCCATAGATAAAACTTATATACTTGTACATAAAAGATGCGGCTTCATCTAGGATAATGTTACAGATGTAGGCCATTTCACTCAAATATGACGATAAGATTCCTGCGACATTTTTAATGACGTTAAATATTGACAGGTAATGTATGTATATACACTAAAGTGGTTATGCATTATCAGCGTTATTTTTTTACGCTTTGAATAAGACGCATTCGGTCAGGTTAAATCTTTAATATTAACCCATATGAAGTTGCACCATAACATGTATGTCCAAAATTATAGTAAGTTGCTTGTAATTATGTTGAACCTACTAGTCGCTTATTATCATAGGTATAATTACCTATGATCTCTTTATTAATGATATTTTTATTTCCCACCGTACATTATATACTATAATGGTGTAATACAATTTACCCAACATTTCACTATCATAATTATAAGTTATGTATTTTACTTACAGATTGTTAAAATTATATATAGAATACTAACTAGGTCATCTTCCTAATGTGCCTAAAACGTTACCTCGTTACATTGTCATAATGATCCGAAATACGTGATGGCAACCAGCGTGCAATCATCTGAAAAGTTGATCAGGCGCTACGAGAGCTTTATATTTAGACTAGCTTCACTGAGGGTTATTATATGTATCTACTAGCAGGTATAGCTTAACTTCAAGAGTAAAGTTTCATTTTAAAGAAATGTACCTATAACTTTCTTTGAAATTAACAATACAATATGTATTTTAATAATATAATTGCTTAATGGAAGAAATGTAATCTCGTTTAAACAACATTATTAAAAAAAAAATATTTCAAAGAATTCCGTTATTGGGTATCAATGAGAGATACATAATAAGCATAATAAGGAGTTGGGGGTTATTACGTTCCAGCTTTCACTTGATGCTTTATTTGCTTGACGAAAAATGAATACTCAATACTGGCTGGCTATATAAACAAACCGTCCAAAACCTGTTTAAAACCCGAAGTAGACCTAACTACTCAAAGAATATTGATGAAAAATCCCCTTTGGTTTGGAAATTACGATATGAAAAATCATTTTTTTATTCGTCGAGGTTATTGGCAAAGGTCGTTGCGTTGTCAACCGTACATATTTGTTCACACAAACCAACGCATGCATGAAATCCTATTTTACGGCTCGTATCCTTCCGTTTAGAGCGCCTTTTGAATGGGCCGTGTCTGAGTTCGCTTGAATATCTTAACCCATATGCTACCGTCGAGCAGTCACTTTGGAAAATCGACTCTTTTTGCTCAAATTATGACTCTTTTAGTTAAATTATTAAACCGTTAAAATAGGTTCGTTGGCTTTGTAGCTTAATACTGACTTACATGTTTCTATTCTTTGTTTAGAGGTTTAACTTATATTTAATTTTAAATGCAATATACAACTAAATACAGCTGTGTAATTTTAAAACCTAGCAACTGACATTTTATTTTGAGTAGATTTGTTGTCTTACTTAGCATTTGCTGATGTGCTTGCCAAAACATATTGAGAAATATGATATCGCTCCTAATAACCTTTATAAATATTTTCGAAATGGTATATGTGTCTTCGAAGTTCATGTAATTTTATAGTGTTGTGGTGTAAAATTTCTCGGAATACACATGATTAGTTTTGAAATTGTACAGATGAATTACGTCCAAGTAAATTGCAACAAGGTTTTTTGTAAAACAATCAAAACACATTTAAGGCATCCGCAGTTAATTCCAATGACGTACATTTGAAACCCGACAGAGAGTTTGCTAAGAAACATTTCACATCTATTGTGTATTGTTTCTTGGTTTGTTGTTGTTATATAGCATCTGCTACTGGAGAGGATTTTTCCATGCAGATATGGATGAAGAATAGTAATTTGTGCGGCTGGGGGACCTATTTAAGAGGCCACAAAACAACCTCCAGCCTGGTGGTAGAGCATTTGCCCACCTGGATGGTGACCATCCCTAGTCTAGAGCTAAAAAACAATATATCCTTTTATAATCCTTTGGTAAGAATGAAATAACATTACATTAAAGTATTAAAAAACAACCCTACTATAGATATTTTTGAGCTGAACTTCCAAAATTTCCGCCTAAGTAAGAAAGTATATTGCCCACTAAATTTAGATAATGATATTTTAACGGCCTCTGTGGTTAAGCGGGCTAAGCCTTTACCGACTTACCTTACTGCAACGCATAGGTTCCGGGTTCCGATTTCTGACAGGAAAAAAAGTAGCAGTTGTAGTTATGTAAATGTCCATAAGCGAGGGTAACTACTTTCCACCAGATTCGACGTCAGTCTGCTGTATCTCAGCAATAAAAAAGGAAAACAAACGGGAAAATCCGCACATTGAGACTGTATAATTGATTCGATATGTAAGACCCGTCATCCAGTTTAGTCTAGCATGGCGATTCTACCATATGGGATTTCTGGTCATACTATGAGTGTTTCGAGTTTAATGCTTACTACATATCGTTAGGTACCTTAAAGCCTTTACGTTGCATATGGAAATTTGATGGGCGGGCCGTAGAATCATAATAGATATAGGGAACATTGCTTGGGCGTCGTAGCGCGTGCACGCTCAGCTCTGTGACCCACTATAACTTAAGTACTTAAAATCACTATATTTCATGCTTTTAATGTACTCGTTTTTATATTTTAAAGAATAACTATTTAAAACTAATTTCACAGATCCTTTATTTTGAAATAAACTTTCTCACGACTTTTGTCGGTTTTTATAAATATCCCGTCCCGTTGCCCACGGGAAAAAAGATATTTATATCCCCACTATTGATACTGGATGGTGTGCTATTATTATGAATACTATAATACACTAAAAGTACTATGAAACTAGAGGCAAACCATAAATTAGCTTTTCTGGATGTGCTTATCTTAAGGAAGCCTGACAATATTCTTGTCCATACAGTGTACAAGAGACCTACCATTACAGATAAATATCTTGATGGTTCTTCTCACCACCATCGTAGTCAATTAACTACCGTGGGCATTTTTTTCTTTTAGAGAACGTAAAAAATATGTGACGAAAACCTCGTGGCTGGAGATCATCAGCATGTCAAGCGATTCTTACAAAGCAATCATCTGAAGACGCCACACCAGTGTCACAACGGCCCCAAACTACCTTCAGTTGAGCGGTGCCACAAACACAAGGGTGTCACAAACAGAATTGGTCATATCCTCAGGCGAGCTTTAATCAAAACATATTTCAAGCTGCATAAAAAGAATACCCAGTTTTTGAGACCTATAAAATGCAATATCACACACCAGCATGCAGGTGTCTACAAAATCGATTGTGATTGTGGATTATCATACCTTGGGCAAACAAGGTGGAGCAAACACGGGTAAAAGAACACATTGCTGACAAGAAACAGACAAGGTCTGCAAAGTCTGTGACCAGTGAATATACACTGGATAAACCCAACCACTACATCAGATTAGATACACCACAAATCCCCGCAAAAGAGAATCTTTTCATACCTAGAGTGATGCGTGAGGCTATTGAAATAAAAAAATAAAATACCCAAATACCACCCTTTTGGGATTCGATCATCAAAACTATTAATACCTAAATCCAGCAAAAACCAGCTGCCAGACCTTTTATTGACACTGTGAGCTCTTTTTGGGTGCACCGCAACACAAACCAACTTGATTGACAATTTCTTTTTATTTTACCGCCCACCCGTTTTAATATTACATATAATTATTAGAGCTAGGCATTTTTGCTGAAGAATTTCTTTAGTCGCTTCTTCTCTTCAAGCCACAACATGTTGCGAAGTGGTGGTAAATTAGATAAGGGTCCCATACAGTAAACATCCCATACAGCATAACCATAAACAAAATTAAAACTAAATAATTGAAATACACAAGTTCATGGTAGGTTAAATAAAACTTTAACAATACTTATTGACCCTTGATATCTTTGTAGGAATAACAAAAATAAAATAAATTACCGCGCTTAAAACCGTTAAAACGTAGACACGACACGTATTAAGTATACTAGTCGCGAAAACTTAAGAAAATATTATATATACTTTCGTTATTATATAATTTATGTAACTTTTCATTTTATTTAAAAATGAATGAAGAAATAATTATTTTGGAAATAATTTCCTTATAATATTTGTAAGGGATTGCGTGGAGAAGATTGTTATGTATGAAAATGCCGCTTAATATATAAAATATCCGTGGTTCAAAGGTATTTATTTCTTATATTTTTTAGGTTTAAGTTTATGATGGCCATTAAAGAATATTCGTTCACTTATAGTATAATTTTAAAGTAGGTGACGAGAGTGTTTATATGAAATCAATTATAAATATAAAAAAAATATTCTCTACTTCGTGCAGACTTGTCATTAGACACAAAAGATGTAAAAAGTAAAAGATTCGAAGTGTCAACCTCTTCTTAACCAGCCGAATAAAAAAAACGTGAGAAATAATAACGAAAACAATATTGAAATATGATTAAAACTCGCGCAATCACAAAAGGTCCCGTGGGACCACCGTTTATTGTTCCTCGAATTTTAATGAAGCCTACCGCGGTTGCTATGAATACCGATGAACACGCTACGGCTTACTCTGTGTACAAGTGTACACATTACATTTTTTACAAATATTACAATAATCAGCCCCGTAACATACAACCGAAACTAATCCTGTCGATATCTACTAAAAATATTCGTACATTTTTATTTACAAGATCCGATTTTGTTCAAAATATTTGTGTAATTTGGCTTTAACAACAGTTATAATCGTGAAAAATACTATTGATTTTCATACTACTTCACTTTGAACTTAAGATACTTACGACCGAGGTACCAACAAAGGCAAATTCACATTTGCAGCCCTGTAGAAACACATTTTATTACCTTTTTGGCATGTGAACTTCTTTTGTTTACTTTGTGTTTATAAATTGTGATTAGAAAATGAGCCCATTGTGTATTGTAATCTTTCAAGGCAGTTATTAGCCAGTTGTGATTCTAGGAAATTCGGTCACGTGGCCGAGCAGACCTATTGCATCTGAGCAGTATAAAGCAATGCCTCGATTGATGGACGACGCAGTCGAGCATAACCACAAGCAATGCAAGACTTGTGTATATTCGATAATCTATTTAGTGACAGACTTTGCGCGGGTTATTGCATCGTGCATTACGTTTGGACTGGTTGTGTTCAGATATATTTGTTGTACCTGTTTGTATAGTTCAAATACGGTACGGTATTTTAATTCGAGTCCTGCAACTCGTAACAATACGTATTCTGTAGAAAGCGTCCCCTTAAAAAAATTGCTAGTATCGTAAACACAATACAACATAATACGTATTGTAAGGAAATGCTCTATGGAAAGACGGACAGACGTGACTATTCTAACATTATTTTGTTTAAAGTAGAAAATAATAAAGTTAATCATATTTGATGGCGCGGGCGGGATAAACAGGAGGAAAGGACTTACAGGATAAGGTACGCCGCACCAGGCACGCTACGAACGATGCGTCTTCGCAGCGGCAGGCACTTCTTCCTCTCGATCCTTTCTTCTTGTCTTGCGGTTCCTTCGACTTAGTGGACCAGCTGGAACGGTGCAGCGTGCACCTTCCAACGTGCGGGTTGTTGAAAGCGGGTGTAATAAGCGGTACAACGCACAAGACGCGGCGAGGTTTATGCGGGAGCAGCGATGCGTTCGGCGGTCGAACGTAGACTATGTCACATTGCATAGTGACAGATGCGGCGGAAGAAAAGAAACAAAAGAGGCGGCGACCAAATAGGTCGGCGTTAACATTGCCCCCGGCTTTAAAACTATCAGTTTTAAAAGAAAAGAACATAAGAATTGAGGAATGAATGCGGGAAAGAATGAGAGCGTGCGGCTATAAGGCCGGAACAATGAACGTGCGGCTCGAAGGCCAAAAACTATGATGGCGCGGGCGGGATAAACAGAAGAAAGGATCGAGAGGAAGAAGTGCCTGCCGCTGCGAAGACGCATCGTTCGTAGCGTGCCTGGTGCGGCGTACCTTATCCTGTAAGTCCTTTCCTCCTGTTTATCCCGCCCGCGCCATCATAGTTTTTGGCCTTCGAGCCGCACGTTCATTGTTCCGGCCTTATAGCCGCACGCTCTCATTCTTTCCCGCATTCATTCCTCAATTCTTTCATACTTCATAATCACATATTTTGTGATATCACACAATTTAATGCATAGATATTCATTTGTTTTCCAATTTTTTGTCCATCTTATATCTTGCGTGAACCGCATTTGTTTTTTCATTCGTTTCGCATTTGTTTTGTTTCTTGCGCGTCGCATTTGATTGGAATTCTATTTTCAAATTTCAATTCGATTAATAGTTTTCAACGCTATACAATCGTACCTCTTTCACGCAAATATTTATTACGCAATATTATTGGCAGAGTATTTGAATTTCGAATCTTTCAAAATTAAATTTTATCATAATGTCAAAGAGTGACTGTGGTGAACTTAGCGCTGTTGACCGCAATGAGATTAAATTGAAACAATTATTAGGTAAACGCGATGCCATTTTCGCTCGTATGCAAACTATTTACAATTATTCTTTGGATGCCTTTAAAGATGAATACTCGCAAGAAATGTTCCTTTACAATATCGCTTCTTTAGATGATTTACGCTCAGAATTTAACGCTATTATTGACGCAGTAAATGAGACGCAATTGATGTTAGATCCCACCGCTATCGTGAATTATCAAAGTTTCGCATCATTCGAAGATTTATATTGCCGCAGTAAACATGTAGCCCAGCAATTAACGTCTGATAAAACCCGCAACATTTTAACATCGGAATCATTACCGCGAACTTTCAGAAGGTCAATACGTTTGCCTGAACTGGAATTAATAGGATTTTGTGGCAACCCTATGAAGTGGCCCATCTTCTATGAGTCATTTAGACGCACGATTCATGAGAACCCTGATCTCACGGATCATGAACGCATTCAGTATCTCATAGGAAAGTTGTCAGGAAAAGCGCTTTCCGTCTGTTCGGGAATTACACCGAATGGTGAAAATTATCAACTTATTTGGAACACGCTCGTTACCAAATATAATGATAAACGCAATCTAGCTTCGGTGTACTTGGATCAATTAATCGAATTTAAATCATTCAATACCGCTTCTTCAACAAATTTAGACTTGTTCTTAGAAAAGTTTTGTACCGCAGTTTCCAGCTTAAAATCGCTTCATCTTGAAAATTTATCTGACTTTGTTTTGCTGCATTTAGCTTTAAAGAAATTAGATTCCGAAACCGCACGCGCTTTTGAAATGTCCATTCGTGGGAAATCTCTTCCCACCTACGAAGACTTGGTTACCTTTTTACGTGATCAGTCCAAAATCCTAGAACGCACCGCTCAACCGCCGTCTGTATTACGCCGTAGTGATCGAGTTACGCACACTGTAAACGCTAAACCGACGTATACGTTCACCGCTTCCGCGAGCTTTAAGTGCTGTCCTTTGTGTAAGCAAACACAGCATTTGCAGCTATATAAATGTAACGCATTTCACAGCTTGTCAATCGAAGAAAGATTCAATTTCATAAAGGAAAATAATGGTTGTTCCAATTGCTTAAGTGTTTCGCATAACATTTTTAATTGTCAGTCCGCGTATAACTGTCGAATTTGCAATTTAAAACACCATACGCTTTTGTGCCGTAAGCAAACAGTGCACGGCAATAGTGCACCCGTTCAGCCAACTGCTAATCAATCGCTGCTGAGCGGCTCGGCCACTGCGAGAGATACGCAATTACCTAAAAACCAGTTCAATTCGCAACCATTGCAACCAGCCGTTGCTGATCCGCCCGCTAATTCTTTTACCGCCTGCACTTCTCAGCCTGCAACTTTACAAAATGTTTCTTTGTGCAATTTTCGCCCTAATTGTAATAATAACACGACTTGTTTATTAGGTACAATTCAAGTATACGTCAAAGATATAACCGGTCGTATACACTCCGCTCGGGCTCTATGTGACCCAGGCTCGCAAAACAATTTTATTACCGCGTCTTTATGTAATAAGTTAAATCTAAATTGTAATAAGACACCCAATATTGTTGTTAAGGGCATAGGTTCCGCGCCCAGTCCAATTAAGGGTGAAACTTCGTTAGTTTTACTCTCACGCTTTGATCAAAATACTTACTTACCGCTAACCGCTTATGTTATCGACCGCATTACTGATAAATTACCTTCAGTACAAATAAATACTTTCTCATTACCGCATTTGAATAATATTCCGCTCGCTGACGCAAATTTTGACAAACCAGGAGATATTGACATCCTTATCGGTGCTCCGCTATTTTCGGAAATTTTACTATCCCAACGCGTTAAAGGTCCACCAGGAACACCGACTGCTTTTGAAACCATATTTGGTTATATCGTAATCGGTGATACTCAAACCGCTAGTCATTGCAATACCGCTACTGTGACTTTATGTTCTACCGTAGAACTAGAACCGCCAATCAAACAATTTTTTCAAAAATATTCGCAACCTGATATAGTTTCATGTAAACCTGCCTTTAGTCTAACTTCCCGCGAATGTGAAGACATGTTTACAAAAAACTTAAAGCGAGATTTGACAGAACGCTATCCTGTAAACTCGCCTTTTGCTCGTCATTCCGCTTATTTAGATCATACTTTTCAAATTACTAACCGTTGCTTCTTATCCCCTAAACGAAATTATTACTCATCTCGCAATTAAATGTGGAATGTACACGCTGTCATAAAATAAAAATACCTTTCCCGCTGTAAATGATAAATACCTTGTTCGTTTTACCAACTTCATAGTTATCCTATATTCGTTGAACTTGTCTTTTATATTCTTTAATGTTGTTCTAAATACGCGTATTATGTAAAATGCAATCGCTATATCCCGCTCATCATTTTTACCATGTCGCAGGTAACGTAACCCGCAAAACTGTTTACCGCATTTTGTCTTAGTCTGTACTTTTACGTACAGTCGTTGACATTCTAAGTTTTATCAAAATGCTACCGCTTTCGAATTTACTTACTACGCCGCTGATAATAATTCCGCAAAGGTTTTGTTTCATTTTCTTTTGCAATATTCTTATTTTGCTCTTATCATCGACAATATAAAATTAGATAAACTCATTCATTTACGCATACCGCATTATTCATACATTTTACCCGCAGTTAAACGCTTCTTGTCTCGCCGCGCTGTTTCTACCGTGTATTCTGATAACGCCACAACTTTTAAAGGGGCAAGAAACGCTACTACAGACATGTTAAATTCTGAAGAGTTTAAAACCTCGGTTAGAAATGAACTCGCTTCCAACCGCATAACATCGGAAATCAATCTTCCGCGCAGTCCAAATTTTGGTGGAAATTATGAAATACATAAAGGCATTCAAACGCATTTGCATAGAGTGATTGGTACGCAGTTACTAAAATACAAAGAGTTTCTCAGTCTTAACTCAAATTGAGCACGTGATTGATTCTCTTCCGCTTACGCTATTAAATCAAGATCCTTCAGATCATACCGCGTTAACTCTAGCGCATTTTTAATGTCAACACCGCTAAAGTATTTACCCGCATATGAAGTCGTTGATGAGAAGCCTAACTTACTCTGTCGTTACGCGCTTCTTTATCAAATAGCAATCTTTATCTAAAAGACACACGCGAGTGTATTTATCTCTTACAAAGTAGAGGAAGGCAGAATACTCTTGCCAATTCCATCTCAGTCGGCACAGTTGTAGTTATTGTGATCGATAACACACTCCCGCTTCGCTAGCCCTTGGGCATTATCATCACTTGCTACCCTGGCAGTGATGTTGTCCGAGTAGCTTCAGCCAAAACGGCTACGGGTGTTCACAAGCGACCTGTAGTTCGTCTTTTCCCGCTTGCTTCTCCGTAAATATTTCTGTTGCCCCCGCGCTCTACCATCCGCCGTTCTCTACCGCTCTCACCGCTCTCCCGCTTTCACCACTAGTTCTTATGTTCTTTTCTTTTAAAACTGATAGTTTTAAAGCCGGGGGCAATGTTAACGCCGACCTATTTGGTCGCCGCCTCTTTTGTTTCTTTTTCTTCCGCCGCATCTGTCACTATGCAATGTGACATAGTCTACGTTCGACCGCCCGCACGTTGGAAGGTGCACGCTGCACCGTTCCAACGTGCGGGTTGTTGAAAGCGGGTGTAATAAGCGGTACAACGCACAAGACGCGGCGAGGTTTATGCGGGAGCAGCGATGCGATCGGCGGTCGAACGTAGACTATGTCACATTGCATAGTGACAGATGCGGCGGAAGAAAAAGAAACAAAAGAGGCGGCGACCAAATAGGTCGGCGTTAACAATATTTTAAAAATATTCTCTTATAATTTTTAAGAAAGAAATGCATTTTCGTAAAAGGTATGCTCCAAACATAAATTAAATGATACTTAACAGTAAATCATAGCCTGTGAGTATAATAATTTAATACGATGCCTGTAAGACGAATAACGGTGGCGGACACAATGAAAAATAATTAAAAGTAATAAATCTCCCTGCAGGTAACAAAAACGTGAAGAGCTTAATAAACGTCGCATGTCTGTGGGAGCGTGGGAACCGGCGCAGCCTGCGGCACCACCACCCTGGGCCCATATTCCACACGACTAGAAGCTCAAGAGACCATCGTACTAGATTTGCAATTCTATTCTAAGCTGATACGAGAGGTTCTAAATGTGAGTACATAATAAAATGTATCACAGATTTTGTAATACAATTTTTCAGAATGCACATTAAACCCTGTCAAAACATTCGGGGCAAAATTAATCTTGCTCTAGCAAATGTATCCTTCTAGTTACAAATAGTAATGTTAACTATTGATTTAGAATAGTGACTTATTATTATTGTACATCATATATGAATGGCTCGTGAACAAGAATTTGATTATGCTATCTATCGTAAAATTAAATTTAAGGCAATAATGTTAATAACTGAAAGATTTTACAGTGAAAATTGTTTTTATAGTTAAAATTTGGTTTAAATAAAAACAGTATATATAACTCAACCGTGGGAGAATATAAATTATAAATTTTTATTCAATGATTCTTTGAAAAATGCAGCAATAAATAACAAAACCTTAGCAATAACAAATTAGTCTTCAAGAGATGATTTGATTGATTTTATATTTACAAATGGGCAGCGATTGATTGATACGCAATATTTAATAAAATCTCTCTGATATCCTAATGGAATGTTAATAAATAATCTGTTATTTGAAAAATCATTAACTTACCTCTCTCTAAGAGTAGCACTGGTATGGTAAATTTATAATAGCAGGTATCGGAATACGCCCCCGGTCTGTGCTTCCCTTTACAACATGAGATTAGAATGGACACCTGAAACCATTGCCGTGCTTAATTACGTTTTAATTACTCTCGATTCTTTGATAATTGTAATGAATAATTGAACGTTTTAATTTATTTTGATAGAAATAAATTGAATGGAACGAAAACGGTTTCTATTATTTTGTCTTCTTTATTAATATGTATCAGCCAACGTTAAGTATTTATAAACATTTAAGTTTTCCAGTCAAAAGGCACCAAAATAAATGTCGGACGCATATAACGCCCAATTAATCCATTGAAATCTTACAATTTAAGGACCGAATATTGCATTTTTTAGAGGACGCAATTTTATTTTGGGTCATGTTTGGGGGGTCAATAGAAGCTTAACCTCAAGTTTATGGGGTCGCCACCCTTGTCCCCCGGCCGCCATCTCGGAAAAAGGGGTGAAAACACTTTTTTCGCGATATGTCGAAAACTATGCGTCTTACAAAAAAAATGTAAAGTTATAATTTGTAGCAAATTGTTTTGCCTACAAATATGATTATATAACGTTTTGCCCTAAATTAAAAATTAAAGAAGTTATAAGCAAAAAAGTGAGAATTTTTTTATTCATTCTTAACTCTTTTCTTTACCATAGAACTTACCAAATTTAACTTATCGTATGATAAGCAGGTAGAAAAGATCCCTTGTTTTCCCCGCCACGTATGAGGCAGAGTCCGTAGGTGCGTTTCATATGATCGAGAGAAGTGTCTCTCGATTCCATCGATCGATCGTTAAAATCATGAATAAATTACATTAAACTAACAAGGTGAGTCGTTTAAGCAGATGTGTAGAAGATCGTAGCATATGAGCTAAATGCGTCGTGACGAATAGGTATTATCCGTCATATTTTTATACCTTTCTAACTTTTCTTATTATATCGAGTATGTACAAAAATTATAAACTTATTCAATTTTCTGT
This sequence comes from Dendrolimus punctatus, assembly GCA_012273795.1. Taxonomy (NCBI): domain Eukaryota; kingdom Metazoa; phylum Arthropoda; class Insecta; order Lepidoptera; family Lasiocampidae; genus Dendrolimus; species Dendrolimus punctatus. The sequence goes on along the minus strand of JAABVI010000072.1, from coordinate 33,266 downwards.
TTGGCAGTACAAGTATACAAAAACGGAAAGTTAATGATAAATTTCCCATACAACGTGTCACACTGTTCCGCAAACAACATTCGGCCACGACAAGTAAATATATACAGGAGGTTGAATAATTTACGAGTGCACTAACTTTGGCCACGACTCGACCCGTTGGCTACAGATGCGAAAGTGTACATATATCAAACAGGTCCGAAGGTTACAACTTCAATAAAAGTTCAGGGAAACTTATTCAAACGCGTTGGTCGGTGAAAGCTGTTTTTAACTTTACCCGCAAGGGATCACCTATACAAATAAAGATTTAGTCCGGGATACCAAAGCGGATTTCTTTCGCTTGCAATAACTTTTGTGAAGACAACATTCTTGGCAGTTTTCCATTAAACTAAATGCTTTTTCTTATGGAATAGTACTGAAGGTGAGCAGTGGGCAAACGGCCAAACCGGACTTTCAATGTTTGATGTAGTCTAAAGGCGGCTAAAGGTTCAGAAGATGAATAAATATTCACTTATTTTATATTCTTATTCCTTGCAACTCAATTTTGTTTAGAATATTAAGCAGCTATAAAAAAAGAATTTATATTATAACTTGAGTTTCCACGCCACTTTGTTTATATAATCCTTAAGACCATGAAAATATCCAATGTTCATAGTCATTACCGAAAGTACGGGTACATACGTATATCAATATCAATTACACGAAATGAAAAAAAATACTGCAAACATGTGAACAGTCATTTTTACTTTGAAAATGTACTTGAATATTAACCAATAAACACCAAGCGAAGACTTTCATGTATATTGTACGAAAAATTACTCGGGGATTTTTATGAAAGAAACAATAAAAAAATATTTTCGTCTTTTTCGCACATAAGAATAAAATATTGAAAAATGAGCTTTAAAGCTTATTACCACCACGGGATATTAAAAAACGGTTCATGCAGTTCATGTACACACAAGACCAAGCAAACAAAAAATTGAGACAAGTAGCTATTATAATTATTAATAATAAAACTATGTTGACAGGAAAAACTAAATATCTCAATAGACTGTTTTTTAAAGACTGATATTTTTGTACGAAATTTATATATTACTTTGAAATTTTTGAACTTTCTCAATACATTGTCGAACTCAAATAGAAGTTCGAAATTCATACCGATAACGTTTGAATAACTTTCCTGCGAGTTATTACTAACTTTTGGGATCTTTTTTATTGTTACTTTTTAACATTCTATTTCGAGTTTGTGTGTCCACACAACTTTATGTATGAGGAAGTAGTATTTACATATTATATAATATGTATTATCAAAAATGTTCTTTGTTTCTTATATAAACTAATTATATTACATTGTTTCAAACATTTTCGATTTTCTCGGTTTGCTACAATTAGTTCAGAAATTTTCACAAGTGTCTAATTTTGGTTGAAAAATAATAAAAATTCGTCAAATTTCAACTAGAAACTCAACTGTGAGTGTACTAAAATTTTAATGTAAACGCATAACTTGTGATCATTTGACGGATTTAAATATCAATCAGTCAAACGCATGAAGAGAATGTCTTCGAGAATGATTAAAAAGACATCGACAGATTAGAGAGAGACATTAATAGTATAAGAGACATATCTTCTGTAATATATTAATTATAAAATTTTATGAAAATGTAATTATAAGAAAAGCATATTTTGTAATTACTTAAATTTATAAAATTACTATGTAAAAGAATTATTTATACTTTATCTACAACTAGCTCTAACCTAAATATAAAATGTTTCATCTCTTTATTTGATATAATCATACGCGTGGTTAAAACCTTAAATGCATTGCTACACTTGTGTCACGTCTAAATAGTTATTTATTAAGCGAATTGTTATTAAATGTATACAAAGCCGACTTTTTGTTTCCAGATGCGGTCCCAGTAGTCGCCTATCTGTAAAACACACACATTTGCATAAAACTCGAATTGGCCTCAACGACATGTATACACCGCTGCAATGAAAGTTTTAACTAGAGTATCAACCAAATTACATATACATGAGTTTCAGGGTTTTTATTGTTGCATTATATATTCATGAATCGTTCAAGAATTAGATGTGGCCTCTACTTTATACCTCAAGTAAAGTGGTTTTGATGTGGGTTCACAAGGCATCACATAACAATATAAGAAACTCAGGCCTTTCTTATTTTGCGGAAACTATTTAGTTTTTCGTGATCTATGTCGAAAGCAAACTTATAACGAATTTCATGCTGATGTTGATCGAATAATTCAGTTTCGCTCGCATAAGTTGGAATTCAATATCTCGTGAAACGACTCAATAGTTACGCGTTGAGGGTACTATTACGAATTTGTAGGGTGTGAATTCTAAAATGGCGTTGGAATTATCACAAAGTTTATTAGAAGTTAATACACACACGTAATTCACAGTTCTTACAAGTACAGCCGATTACAATTATAACAAATCGTAGGAAAAAAAATTGTTATTACATAAATCGTGTAAAGTTCGTCGTTATAACATACTTGCTCCAAAAGTGCACTAGGTAACGCTTCGTTCGCAGTCAGAATACGACTGTCGCATTTCCCGCCTGGCTGACTCTCATCTGCTACTCACTGGTTCTTGAATTCCTTAACTTTTCGGCGTAGTCAAATCAACTGAGGTAACTTTTATTTTATGAAAAGTCGCAACTTCATAGATTTCATACGAGCACACTTATGACGTCGTAAGTATAAAAAATTAAAAAGGGCGTTATATTTTAATAAGTTATTAAAATTATTTATATCGTAATATTAATTACTAGGATTTGCCCGAGACTTCGTCACAATCCACAAGTAACGTAAGTTAAAATTGTTTTGTCAATATTTAAATTGAAAGGGTATTTTTTTAAGCAAACCTTTTTAATATGAAAATATATGAATTATATTATATACCTATGATTTCCATAAGATTCCGTGAGTATTTCCGGGACACAAAGTATCGCAGCATTCAAAAAATAATGTAAGTTTTAGTGAAATTGTGTCGGAATAAGCTAATTTTTATGCGCCCGAAGAACTTAAAACCGCTCCCGGTAAATTACCGCGGGATTCACGGGATAAGTCATATCGAACATTTTTTAGCATAAAATTTGCTATCAATCAGTGAAAAATCGCATTGGATTTTTTTTTAATCCAGCCATTTTATTCTCTGTCCAAGAACGGAAAAAGATTACTAATTCCTGCGGCCGGACGGCCTGTCGTTAGAGGCGACAAAACAACCCACAGCCAGGTGTTAGGCATTTGGCCGTGTGGATGGCCACCACCTGGTCTAGAGTATGCCGCCACAACAACTTTGAATTGCGTTCCTGCATCAAGGGCCAGGTTCCAGTTTCTCCTTCAAGACCGGCAGCATATTGGCAGGACCTCTGGTATTTCTAATGTCTATAGGCGACAGTAACCACTTTCCATCAAAGTTGGGCCGTCAGCGTGTCTATTATTTTTCAGCAATAAAAAAAAATCGTTGCGAGAAAAAAAACCGCAGAACTCTTTGAATAAAAAGTAGCGCTAATTTTAAGTCTAAAAATTTGATGACAATCAGGAAAAACGGTATCGAAATCGACCCGTGTTGTGTATCTGGAACAAACAAATAAACCGACAAATAGATAAAGAAATCTAAAAAAATATATATGTGTATATAGTCCATTCCAGTTGTTTTTGTTATAAATAGCTTCAATGTACAGACACGGCATGTTTAGAATTTTATAATACCTATTTGAAAAGTTCCATGATAAGATGTAATTTTAGTTTCTGTTCTTTTATATGTAAAATGTTAGAATTTATTTAACATGTGTGTTTGCATCCCTATCATGTAACACAGAATAGAATTCAAATTTACAATAGGCTTAAAGTAATAAATCAATGTAAAAAACATTAAATTTCGTCACCATATGACAGTAAAATAATATTTTTTTTACGTATTTTAGCGAGGAATCAATCAAAAAAAATCGTAAAATTATTTGTTATCTACGTATATTGAAGAAAATTAAAATCAGTTAGTCAGTAAATTGTATGATTATGTCTCATTCATTAGTAGCTAGTAATTTCTATGACAGAATACTTTGCGTATCAACCAATAAATATCTAACATGTCTTACAACAAAACATGTCTTAGTAACAAAAGCAAAAGTTGACGAAAATGAAAACAATGAATTTATTGAAAAGATAAATACCAATAAATACAAAACGAAAATATGTGAGATAAAGTAGCTTCCGGACATCTGTGAACGGGTCATATGTGTAAAGCGCAATGCACACATGAGGGGCGGGCGGCAAATCTTGTCACTCGTTGAATATGGAGCAAATAAACTCGACTTTGGAGCACATTGGATCTCACACTCGACTTCAAGCGCACTCAAAACACGTCTCGAAAGATAAGTGTCTAGCAGATTGTATAAACAGTCCCTTTTCACTGATTCTTACTGTCCTCATATACAATGTATAATAGATATTTTTTACCAAAAATCTGTTTGAAAAATAGTTTTTATTTCTGTATGTTAAGATGATTTAAATGTAGTGTAGGTTTGCATTTAGCCACGGTGTTTCCGGCGTTGAGCGGAGATATGTTCCAGGGTGGGACACCTTTACTTACAAGGTATCTATTACACACCACTTAAAGGCATCTAGGTTGTATTGTTGTTGTAGATTCCGGCTCATCAAAATACTAATGATGGGGTCGCAGTCAAGCAAGTTATTGACTGTGGCCAAATGCACATTATTTATAGAATTAAAAACAACGCTGCAAATGAATAGCCACATTAGTCATTAACAATTAAGACAATATTGCACCACCAATAACTCATTACACCCATCACCAAGTCTGCGTCAAATAGTACATAATTTTAACATTATCGCGATTCGTCCAGAGCATATAAATAAAGGATTTCAAAATTATATATTTTTTTATTAATAACTTGTTTTACTTTTCAGAACAATATCAAACAACCAATCATTACAATTTAAAATCTTTTTAATTGTGTATCAAAAGCATGTTAATTTTTAGAGATGCACGTCTCCAAATTATTGAGAAAGAGATATAATTAGAAAATCATCAAGTCCATTAAAAATATTAGTCGTTGATTACACTTGATTATTACTAATTTTAATGAACTCAATTTGAGTTAAGTCTATTAGAGTTGCCTGCCCGTCGGGAACTTTTCCAATAACGGCGCGGTCCGTGTTGCTCTGCGGAAAATCGAGCAATTTAGAGGCTATTGCCGCGTCTTATTACTATTTTAGGAACTATATATTACGACTATGAAAACACATTACCTACCTTTACCTTGTATTTACTGTAAGTAGAACTTATGGTGTTTACGTACGACCGTGCATGTTTTACTAAAATTGACTAGTTAAGGTTCGAATAAATTAAATATCTAGTCAAGTTACTTCAGCCAAGTGCCAATAAACTATGTGTGTCAAAGAAAAGGTGACGTCTTAAGGGATAATATGCGTGCCCATGGTCTCAAGGTTAAAGATGCTGGAGACCGACCGAAGTGAAAAAAAAGTAAGAAATCTCTGAACACAACCAAATAGAACGCTAGGATGGCGATGATTACTCGTATATTACATTTATAATCCTTACCATCCTAGCGTTACATACCATTTAATTGCATATCTGGCAATAATATAGATATGCAATGATACCTATTATTTGATCATCTTAATTTTTGTATCGCTGCTGTATCAGCTCGATAGATTGTAAAATAATGTCCCTTATTAAGCTTAACAAATGTTTAACAATATTGCATTAGTTTTACCTTGTATCTTCAAAAATGGGTTGTTAACTTTTTTCAACAGTTGATAGCAATAGATACCGCACTACGTAATAGCAGTAAACTTGCTAACCTGAATACTGCCGAGACCTATTTTTATAATCTTACATGTTAATAAACATTTAAAAATATAATGTAAAAAAGTCTCCTAAAAATTACATAAAATATTTTGGTTGTGTATCTTATGTAATTAATACATCTGAATTGGCACGTTACTCGTCTTTGTTGACTTAAAATCCCTCTGTATATATAGCAACTAAGATTTTTTATATCAGAATATATGCTAGTAGAAAGTAAATTAGGTATTATAGCAGCCACTTTTAAGGAATTATCATCGCTCTAAAGCTGACAGTACTAGAGCGCTATTATTATAGTCAAATGAATATATAATGCATCAGTATAGTCATAGCACGTAGCTGTTTTAAATTTATTGGTCTTTGACTAATATAATATTTTTTTGTAGCTGAATATAAATTTTGACTGTTACATGTCTTTTATTCAAAGGCGAAAGACATCATGATAGCTCTAGATTGAATTATATAGTACAAGGGAGGGAGCCACTTCGATTCTCATAGAATTCAAATGAGGTTTTTAAACAAACTCAAGCCGGTAGGTTATACTAACATAGATTGCTCCATTTAACTGTGTTATTGAATAAAAATTCATGATGAATTTTTACAACCTTTTGTTTAATTTGCAGTGTTCGTATGTAGGCATGTGTATTCGGGTCTAATCTTGCAACCGATTGAGATGAAATTTTGCATACCTACACATTTAGTTGGGATAACAATGTAGGATGAGCTAAGTGACGTTATTCTAAATCCAACATGGCGGGCGGCTCAAGATATCTGACTAATTATGTATTTTTTGTACACTCCCATGGTATGGATATTAAATTAAAAGATTTGTTGAAAACAATATAAACAGAAAAAATGATTGCACTTCAAAATGGCGGACGACCATAGATGGCTATTTTCTGTGCACTCCGCACTTCCATGATATGGCTGTCAATTAAAGGTTTGCTAAAAAAATAAGAATAGTTAAAAAATAAATACGAGTAACCTGAAAAAAATCACATAAAAACATTTTTTTAAACAAAATTATAACTAAAGCACTAAAAATAATAAAACAAAGTTAAAATTAATTTTTTGTAACTTGATTTTGAAATAATATATGTAAACCTAAGAAAAAAATAGACGGATAGATAGATAGATAACACTTTATTGTACACCATTACAGAAAAACTTATATAAAAATATGTATTTTATAAAATAGGTATAAGGGTAATAAATACATCTACAGAAGTAAATCTCGCGAATGTAATAAATTGATGGGTTTGATTAAATTTTAAGTTGATTTTATTATTTTACAAGTTGCAAGACTCCAATTAAAATGCCGTTAGAATTACTATAGAGTTTATTAGAACAATACAAACACGTACGTACGTACATAGCACAGGTACGAATATAACTGAACACAACCAGTCTAAACGTAATGCACAATTCAATAACACGCGCAAAGTCCGTCATTATCGCTTGACTGCCCCATCTCTCGAATTGGGACATGCTTTATACTGCACAGATGCAATATGTCTGCCCGGCCGCGTGGACCGAATTTCTTAGAATCAGTTTGTATTTTAAATCCGAGACACCTGGCAGTGATCACAATACAACAATAGGCCATAAAATATTACAATGCAGACTGGGCCATTTCCAAGTCCAAATTTATCCGCTCTACGATTAATAGATTTTTTATTTTTTATTATGAATTTCATAATCGACAATTAATGACTATTATAAAATGTGCAATGGGCTGTTTTATTAATCACAATTTTTAAACAAAGTAAACAAAAGAAGTCCAAATGCCGAAAGGTAACAAAATGTGTTTATGCAGGTGTGAATTTGTGTTTGTCTTTAAAGTGATTTAAATAAAAACTTGTATTAAAATGTTTTTAACTTTACCTAACGAAGAATATTATAAAAATTAAAAACTGAAAAAGAGCCTATATATAGCTCTCCGATTTTGATTGTACTTTATACCAAACTTGAAAATTGTTTATGCCCAACGCTGCAAAGAGGGAACTGATCCTCATACGAACAACCAGAAAATTAAAATATTAATATGTATTTAGGGGCAATTTTATATACATAACGCATAATAAATATAAACTTCTTTTCTCTGAATGTTGAAAACCGTGTATGAAATGAATTTGAATATTTTTTGTATCGTATTTCAAATCCTACGGGATTAAATGAATATAAATATTTATTAACACTTGATTTATAAATATTTATATCGAAATAAAAAAGAAATATTTCATTAAATTAAAATTTATTAATAATAAATTAATATTAAGCCAGGCGTTTTACAGTTATATGATATTAGAATATATCAATTTCTTAGGCATAGACACAATAAAAACTAAGATATAATTTATTTAAAGCTATTAAATGCCTTACAACAGTATGAAGATTGTATATAATATTTCGCTAGAGTTATTACATATTCTCTATTAAGTTCAGAATCAAAATTGCCAATCTTTTTATACTTTAATATTATAATTAATTTGATATGATTAAGTATCTAAATTCATCGTTATTTTAAATGATATTCTCTAATGTAATTTCGTAAATGATATCATGTCTTCAAAATACTTTAATTTGGATATATTTTTCTATGAAATATTTTTAGGACTTATGCGCTATTTTTCTAATTTTTATACTTGAAGTTTTGTAAAGTTCATTTAGTTACTAAGAGAATAATTCAATTTGTTAATATGTTACATAACTTATATTTGCGAATATGTAGCTTTATAATTCAAAATATAAAAAAACAAAATAAATTTTATCTATCTTAAGGAGGCCTTTAATGAATATGGACTATATAGTTTATAAATCAACGAATAACAATTATTCTACAATTTCTAAGAATATATTTTTAGCTCTAAATGCAGTTTTAGTCAATTTAAATATCGTTATAACTTTGTTACAATCACTTAACTAACTTACAAATACACTTTGTAGCTCCATTTATCATAAGCAAGATTACTTTATAACTGTACAGCGGATATGTACAAAATATTATATGGTTTTCTATTCGTAAATATAAATAAATACTACACAGCTTCTATACTAGAAATGCCTACCATTTGTTATAATGATGTCGTCAATATTGCGTCCAGGTTTTGGCTGCAAAGAAAATTATTTACTTAGTATAATGAGGATATTACTTCAGATAACCATAGCTTCTACGTAATAAGCCTAGATAGATGGATTCCAAGTCGTAAATTTTCATTAAAAAAAGCCATGCCAGTGCGAGTTAAGATCTATTCGACTGACAAATGATCAAATATCCGTCTCAAAAATTCACATTGAATCAGTCTCGGTCAAATCAACATTGAGATGACATGGTTTACATACTACCAAAATCTTCAAAAGATACGATTCCAGTTCGATTCGAATGAATGAATTGGGTTATATTCTCGGAGGAAATTATAGAATACTAATACTGGAAATTATTAGTAGAAAGATATTCGGTTTTTTAAAAATTACTCAGCTCAAAATATGTCAAATTTCGTGACAATGAAGAGCTACTTTATCGACATGAAATTTGATATAAACTCCATTTATATAATTTACCAGTTACTACAAAGATAAAACTGGTAAGCAGACAGCTAAATTTCAAATACATGCCAAATTTTTTCATGTCATCAAATTTTTTAATTGTAGAGAACCGCAGATTTACATAAAATCGATTATGACAGGTATATTTATGTTTGTATAATACGGGGTTGAGCTCTACCTAGTCATAGCGATCTTGATAGATATGGAATTGAAATTGATATGAGGCTGTATATTGATTTTTTATTTACCTTTGTAATGCATGTCTCGGTGCATGCTCGGACAAGTCTTCCCGGGGTACTGCAAAAAATTGATTATTATTTGTAGTTGGTAAGTCTTAAGTGTAATAGTAATAGAGACCCCTACTTAGTATAAACTATTAGAAAGCTCTCTGTTGACCCCGTAGAGAGAAACTGAGAGAAAAAATGAATTAAACTTTAACTGTAAATATTGTATTAAATTTTATTTCACAAGTAATAAATGGTAAGTTTAGAGCTTGAAATCAATTATTAAGTTATTTAAAGCATATCTGTTATATTATAAAATTCTAAACATGCCGTGTTCAATGTACAGAACATTGAAGCTACTTAAAAACAAACAACTGGAATAGACTATATAAACGATGGAGAACACGATGATTTTTTTTACATTTATTTTCTGTTTGTGTGTTTGTTCGGGATTCATGTAAAAACTACTGGGCTGATTTCAATGCCGACTTCGTCGATTAATATTTTTAGACTCAAGCTCTGCCTTACTTTTTGTCCTGAAAATCCCACCGAAATTTTTCTGAGAAGGACTTAAATTAATAGAGGGAAATAAGGGAATTAAATTCAAATGTGGACGAAGACGCGGTCATATCCTAGTTAACTATATTGTATGGCCTTAACAGTATATACCCCGGTTTAGTTTCTCTATAACTATCAGAGAAACTAAAGCGATCGTTTGCGCAGATTCCTATTATGAATATGACAAGAATCAAAATAAAGTAGAACTTTATCTTATGTCTTACACTTGCCAGTTTATAGTAGATACTTGTTAATTTCACTATTCAATTAACTAAAAGCGGCCGCTTTAGGACCCTAACCTCCTCCTCCTGAAGTTTCGAACAGAACTTATTTAGTTTCTGGTATAGTTCCCGGTACATAGCTTAAGCGGTCGGCAGAATAGACTAGATCGCGTTGCGCATTCAGTGAAGCCAATGTCATACGATTTATCGGCATTGATATATATAACATTACATATTTGTCTCTTCACTTGAAGGGAATAAACCCTCATACTTCGAAAAAAAAAACACTTCTGCATAGGCCAAGTTAACCAATCTTTCATCGTACCGGGAACTGTAATATTCATAATGGAAGATTATAATAAACAAAAAACATCACAATAAAATATGGTAATGAAATATTAGTTTATGTTGACTTTACCTTGCTCAAATCAAAATCGATATTAGTCCGAACGGCGCGATGGTGTAGGGGCTGAGGCGGCCTGAAGTTGTTGCCGAGGGGTGCTTTCGGGTGCCGCGCGTCGCCCTGCATCAGCCGCCGCAGGGCGTGCAGCTAGTATCACAAAACTCACATTTCACACGGAAAAGTGTATGTAAGTTTTAATTATGCACTTATACAAGTGCATTCATTGGTGTCAAGAATTTTAAGGTCATTATGAACTTGTGCCACTGTAACATTGTTTCATTATTATATGCAATAATTGAAAATTTATTGTTTTTGTACTGCGTATGTGATAGTGATGGTAATTTAGTAAACACTAGTTGTATCCGCCATTTCGTTTTCGCAGTACTTTAAATTTATTTTCAATCTTCTAAACTAATTAATGCATAATGATAATTCCTAAAATTATCATTAAATTCCGTTGAGCCGTTTCAGAGTCCATTCGAGAAAATTTAGAAATCTAACAGACAACAATTATAGTGCTTGTAATACTCCCCCTTCGTGGCTCGCTCGAAAATCAAACAACTGTTGATTTTTCAGCATGTTCGAAATAAGCATTCTCTTTACTAGCAATGCTCAGACACAGCTATAGTAATTGCTTAATAATGGCATGGTACGTGCTAGTAATGAGCACGTGTAACATTACCTATACAGGAGGAACTAGTTACTACCCTTATAATCGTAAGAAAGAGTAATGTAGAAGAAACGTCAAATAGGTACGTATTATATTGAAAGCAATTAATACTATTTAAGTTTTTTATTTTAACAAAAGTATCTTGATAGAATTGAACTATTATACTAGCGTACTTTAATAACTTATAAAGTTATTTTACCGTACCGGCATTTCTAAAGCTGTACGAAACAAATTCAGTTTTTATAATAGATACTAGGAACATAACTGTGTGAAGAGGTTGGTGAAAACGATTTGAAGTAAATTGAAATTTCGTTCATTTTCTGTTGTGTTCAGGTACATAGTCTAGCGAAAACAAACATTTAGCGCTTGTTCACGCGGGTACGGTGCACTAGCCACTTATTATTTTATCCGCCAGACGAAAGGTGCTATCATCTCTAGCTACAAATTCTTTTGGTTTAACATTGGCACGAGAGTATCGTGCGGCCAATCGCTAGCAAGCCCGTTAATTACACTGTATCTATTTGCTTTTCTGACCTGACGTCTGCAACACTAAGGACGAAGCCAACGCTTTGCCAACTTTTAGGATAGGATAACAACAAATTGGACATGGGATTGATATGGGGGGAGGGGGAAGTGGGTCATAGGTATACACTAACAGTCTTATTCATATTGAGTGAGAGTCTTCTTCTCCGTCGTCACACTCTTGGCAGAGTGGTCGTGCTCCTCATGACAGGGGTGGTGGCAAGTTTCACAATTCGTCGCCATTCCTCTCGGACTGTAGCTTGCCTCGTGCATTCACGGAGTGGACCATTTAGTGCGGCTTTAACTTGGTCGGTCCAGCGCATTGGTGCGTGCCCTCCATTTTGCCCTGGACTACGAGTGGCTCCACAGACGTGTCCTCTCGTCGTGTAATGTGTCCAAAGAAAGTGAGAATACGACCTTGAACGGAGAACGGAACTTGGAAGTGATGGATGGAGTGAGAGTAAGTTTGTAGAATTCTTTATAGTTTTTCAAGAAGCCTTCAAACTTACTCTAATTCAATATGAATAACCGTTTAATAATAAGTCACGTGTTTGATATTTCGTGACCGCGCCCGCCGCTACATTCGCGCGTTTATGTGAACAAACACTCAATGCAGTCTTGAAATTCGAACAGTATTAGATAGTCGCTATGACAATTAAGTAATTTATTTTTTTAAGTGTAAATGATGAATAAGTGATCCTCGTCACCTATATACTTTGATTTTTATTTATCTGGACTAAAATGATATCCAATCGCTTCTGTCATTTTAGTCCAGGTAATTCTGCATGCAATAATAATATTTAATATCAATCCGCAAACGTCCCACTGTTGGGATTCAGCAACCTCATTTTCGGCGAAACGGTGCATCATCCACAGATCTGACCGAATTGGGAAGCAGATTCCAGCGTGTGTAGTGTCCATTACCGTTGAACCCACACAGCGCTGCGGAATTAACGGGCGCAGTGCACGCAACCATATCTATCTCATTCCCATCGCTGTTTATGCTGTATTAAACAATTTGATTGTGATTTTGCTTGTCTAGCGCGGTCTTCTACTTTGATTGTCTTTGACTTTAATAAAGTTTGTTTTTAGAAAAGTTTTGCTTTCATTTGATATTCTATTAATTTTTGTTGCCAAAAATTAACCATATTTTTTAGCACAACCAAAGTTAGAAAAGTTTAGTTATATAATCTAAAAAAACGCCGTGACTAGTAAGCTCGTGGCCTATTTTGCATGTCTGTAAAGAGGCGAAAATAATGTGTACTAAATTAAGTTCCAAGCACCAACCACGTGGCGTTCGCTTCCACCCTACGAGATTGCAAGCAGTTTCTACTAGTACTTAATTTTGCCACAAACACAAACGGAAAACATAAACAATGATTTATAATAACAGCCACACAACGGCACTTTCAGTTTACTTTTAACACGTATATAATTCACGGTGGAGTCTTTGTCTAAAGGCGAGGGACGTGAGTTGTTTATTGTAGCGTGAGTACAAATGAAAATGTTATTACGCTGCCCTCGACCGCGGGTGAATACACATAAACTACTGAAATTCTAGAAGTCTCTAAGTTTCACTCATTTTTTTTCTTAATTAAAATTTTGCTCTGTAGACGATGTTTTTTTATATGAAATTGGTATTAAATCAAGGATCAAGAAATTTTATTACTTTTCACTATTTGTGCTGCACATGATCCATGGTTCTCTATTCTGGTATTCGTCCTATATCACACCACAAATCTTTATGTCCTTCTTACTAATTCCTACTTTTTTGGCCTAAAGTTTCTCTTGTATCTTCCAATATTAAAGTATAAAATTACATTACATGATATTACATGACTTTAAGCCTACGACTAGAACAATTAATCACTAGTGATATAAAGATCGATTTATTTAATTTTAATAATTAAAAAATAATTAGAAAAGCAAGCAATTCAATATCATAATAATAATAAAATGAACATATTTCACCTTACAATCTGTTGTAGGATGTACAGTATCTTAACTGTTCTTAACTAATGATGATAATCGAGTATACCATTTAATGAACTAATAACTACAGAAGAATGCCCTAACAGTTAACGTATCTTATACTAACATATAAAACCGAAGAGTTTGTTTGTAAATTTGTTTGTTTTTTTGATTGAACGCGCTAATCTCAGAAACTACTGGTTTGATTTGAAAAATTATTTCACTGTAAGATAGTCCATTTATCGAGGAGGGCTATAGTATAGACTATATATCATCACGCTAAGACCAATAGGAGCGGAGCACCAATGAAAAATGTTTCAAAATCGGGGGGATTTTTAACTTACTTTGTTTAACCATTCTATACGGACGAAGTCGCGGGCAGAAGCTAGTTATGTATATTTTAGGGAACGCTGCAGAATTTTCAAACTAATAAAAATAATACCAGCGTTAACATGAAACTTTGGCGTCGGCTGCATTTAAATAATGTTTATTTATGCAATATCGGTTTCTTCGTTTTAGAAATTTAATACACGTACGTTAGAAATATAAATTTCATCGTGTATTTTATTTACCTTCGTGTGCGCCTCACCTATCGGAATGAACATAGATTTATTGGAAAACTTTCTCGAAACACGTTAGAACCGTTGAATGGTAGAAAATAATGCTGGTATTCTTTCAAAGCATATTTATTCAATACACCAAAAAAGTAACGAGTTATTAAATATCTCTTGATTCCTCTACAAATAAATCATGACTTGCGTTTCTTTTTATTCATTGAAATATAGCAAAGCTATACATATAATTTTATTTGTGAAAGTTATAATTATATTAGTAATATTTTTGCGGTCATAATAAATGTATGAAACATATTGTTACATACCGACAAAGAAATGCGCACCTGGTTTATTACCCTTCTCGGATTTGAAATTCTTTTGTTTACTTTGTGTTTAAAATTTTCAATTAGACAATAGCTTATTGTTATTGTTTTCGTCTTTGTTGGCCAGTTGCAGGAATAATTAACCCGGTGTGCAAATTACATTTTCTCGGAAGAACTCGCCCAACGCAGCTAATTGTTGTATTATACAGTTTACTATAAAACAATGCCCGAACGGAGGGGCGAAGCAGTCAAGCGACGATTACGTTACTAGCAAGACGTACGTACATTGGATAAGCGATATAGTGGCGGACTTTGCGCATGTTATTGGATCGTGCTGTTTGTCCTAGTTTTATCCAGTTATATTTGTACCTGTTTTATACATACATACATACATACATACATACATAATTTCACGCCAGGTCCCTTGCGGGGTAGGCACGAACAACAGAGCGCCATTTAGGCTTATTCTTACACACCTCACTTGCTTTATACGTGTTCGTATAGTTCTAATAAACTCTATAGTATTCCAACGGCATTTTAATTCGAGTCCTATGTGGCTCGTAGCAAAATTGTATATTAAATTTTGTAAGCAGATGGTGCTGTCTTATAATGATATCGCGAATGTATTTAGTGCAGAAGAAAATATAGTAGAGTTAATATTTCACTTACTAAAATCAAGTCAAGTTATTATTACTGTACCTACGTACTTTACTTTGCGAAATTTATTATTTTACAACCAATTTATTTCATTTTTGGAAATAAATATAATATGAAATACATAAATATGAAATTTTAGCAGCGTAAGAACGTTATAAGTGTTTTTGGTTTTCGGGACATATGGAGCGTTGTTTGTGGTTGCGAAGATTTTGAAACATTAAATGAAGTAGGATTTTAAAATATATATCGTTACTTATTTGCGGGTTGTATAAAATAAACAAGTCACAGACTAATTTCTGAAGATAATTCTCACTATACAAAATTCAACATATACAAAGCAAAACATTAATTAATTTACCTGTTGTTTTGTAATGTAAATGGGTTTGTTAATGATGATCCATGTGACGGTTTCGAAACACGCCGGTGCCGTTGTCGAGCCATCATATGTCATGTAGTAGTCTGTGTCAGGTAACAGCCCTCGAACCGATAACTTGTTCACAGGCATTTCAGCACCTTGAAATATATACACATTAAACATTCTTCTGAAAGAAATTTTATGGAAGCCTGATAAAGTTCGGCGATATGAGTTAGCAATTATGATTACAGAAACATTCAACCTAAGTGAAATGTACCATAATAAAAATAATAATAATACTTGACTAAACCGACTTCAGTTATAGCGACTCCAATTTATTTTCAGTTCAATGTTTTAATGTTTAATTATAATATATGATCTGACTTTGGACAGATGTTATGTTTAGTCATATTCATCACATTATCATAATAATATACAAATAATCTCAATTTCCTACAACAGTTCTAGACTGGTTGGAACTTGTCCTTGAGTGTATTTCTATATGACGTATTCAGGGATAAATGCCGGTTAGTGTTACATCCTATTTAGCTTACAATATTGTTGGCCTAAATGGCCTGCACAAGAGGTCCAAAAATTCGAACCATTCATATACCCCGTGGTAATAAAGAACATAAAATGATATCAGAAATATGAAATGCATGAAGTTACAACTTGTAGTAAGTCAACTCTCCTTCACTACACTAGATAGAATACAATTAAAGAACTTATACACGAAAAAGCAAATAACAAAAAAAATGACTTGTAGTGGAAAAATAAATTTCACAATTTTTCTGATAAGATGTAAGTCAAAACAATACCAAGATATTAGAAATGGCTTACAGATAATACAATATAAGCTTACCACCATATTTTATATTTTCTAATTCTTCCGTTAACACTCTTAGCTCTGGATTAGACAGGTCCCCAAGCTGCAAAAAATAGAATAAAATAATTTACTGAATACGTAAAGTATTGTATTGTACTTTCAGAAGTTTTGAATACATGTTTTTTGCTCCCAATTAACTGTTTTGTATCACACTTCACTACGTCAAATGAAAACATTTTCTTATTGCCGACTTATTTTTGTGTATTGAATAAGTACATTTCATTTCTTTGATTCATATTTCATTTTGCATTAATTAATGCAATTTAACTTATTGTTCTCGCTGTGTAAATTTAGTTTATAAAGTAAGATCCATTATCTATTTATCTGACATGCTATTTAAAATGTACAAGTTTTCAAATCCGACTCAGAGTGGGATAATATCTTCAGAAGATCTTAAAAGCCGACTAACTTTAGAGAATGGTTAAATTATTTTGCCAAGCATATATTATGCGATTATAATGTTTTTAGACCAGTGCTTTGAAAGCCTTTGAATATGGTAAAAATTATTAAAATAATAGTAAGATGAATGGGTTTCATCTTACTAATACAAAAATAATGAAAATATATTTTAAAAATGAAAAGAAAAATAATTTACGGGCGACCGTGGGTTGGAAAGTGGAATGGAGCGAGTTTTTTAGGGTAAAAACGGTTTATCTCGGTTTCCGGCAAAATTACAAGTTCTATGGAAAAATTATTTTGCCAAGCATATATTATGCGATTATAATGTTTTTAGACCAGTGCTTTGAAAGCCTTTGAATATGGTAAAAATTAAAAAATAATAGTGAGATGAATGGGTTTCATCTTACTAATACAAAAAGAATAAAAATATATTTTAAAAATGAAAGGAAAAATAATTTACGGGCGACCGTGGGTTGGAAAGTGGAATGGAGCGAGTTTTTTTAGGGTAAAAACTGTTTATCTCGGTTTCCGGCAAAACTACAAGTCCTATGGAAAAAGTGAAACAGCAAAGTTATAGGTAATAAAAAGATCTACAACTTTTGTATTTACACATTTTCACATAACCTTAAAATTTATGCGAAAAATTCAAATAACCAAGTTTTTGGTTTTGTATTTTAGCTTTTACAAATAATAAAACAAGAAGTTCGGTGGAAACTTACCTTTTTATATCCCAAACATGTTATGACTTAATATCGAAAAACCACCCTAATTTTCAATCAAAAATTGTCGTGACAGTTTTTTTTTAAAGTTGGTGGGCTTTTTGTTCATTGAAGTCTATATTTTCTGATGACGTAAAAAAATGTACATTACTTTGGAAAATGTTCACAGAAAATGCACAGAAAAAACAGGTAGAAGGCCCAGACCCTTCTAGCCCCATACCCACTTCTCTATGAAATGCCTTTTTTATGGGCTAAAATTTATGCGTACATAGCTTATTTATTGCTATTTTAAGATAGCTTATATACCTGAGTGACCTACGCAAAATTTCACCGACTCCACTCCAGCTTCTGTTTTGATTATGGACTCGATTTCCCTGACCTTGATCGCCTCAATTTCGACCTAGCACTACGCCACGCCTCTCAATCTACCACGACTTATATTAAGGCAGTATAACGTGGATAGAATCCGTTTTGCTAGTGCAATTTCCTTTTAATTTTCATATATTAAATTTTTGTCATAACAAGCAAAGATAATATGTAATACGAAATTAATTGGTTGTTGTAAGCTGACGTGGCGTGCTTTAAAGTGTCTCGGATAACGACTCTTGCAGGGTGGCCAAAGGCGAAATATGAACGCGTCTGCAAACACGTTCCCCCTTTGGGACAACACCGGCGGGATGTGCTAACACAAGCGCCGGCCTTCATTAAGAAAATATATAAAATGATCGAGAAACAGCATCGTGCTAAAATCGGGATAATCTAATAAAATAACAAGTTTCTTTGTTCTCAGGTATTTGATTTGTTAACTTGAAAAAATATTATATCTTTTTAATTTTGAACATAGTAGCAGTGATGAAATATTACATTTTTATTACTTTGTACTGCTGAAATAATAGAAATATGGTTATTTCTATGAACTTACTTAAAAACGAAACGCGGGCTATGGAGAGCCGCTTTGCTACGATGAATGTTAGGGGAGGAATGGATAGTAAATTAGACGAGGTATGTCAGATGATGAATGAAAGAAAAATAGATTTATTATGTGTGAGCGAGACGAAGCGGAAAGGATGTGAGACTACTAAATGCGGTTCATATACAGCTTATTGGTCAGGAGTGCAAGCTACAGACAGAGGAAGTCAAGGCGTAGCCCTTACCCTCTCAGAAAGAATGGAAGAATGTGTGAAAGAGTATGAATGTGTCAGCCCAAGACTTGCATGGGTAAGATTGAAAATTGGTTTGACTCGACTTTTCGTGGTAGGGGTATATGCACCAACAGACACGAGTTCGAATAACTGCTCACGAAAAAATTCTGAAGAAGAGAAAGACAAGTTTTGGGCCTGTCTGCGAGATGTCCTGCTTACGTGTAAACAAAACGAAAGAATAATTGTGTTAGGGGATTTTAATGGCTGGGTAGGATTGAAACGCGATGGATATGAAAGAGTGTTAGGTACATATGGAGATGAAAGAATGAATGGGAAAAATTTGCTTGAGATATGTTTAGAATGTAACTTGTGCGTGACTAATACAATGTTTTGTCACAAGAATATACATATGTATACATGGGAAAATGCGAAAGGGAAAAGTATGATCGATTTTGTAATAGTGGATGAAAGATTAAGAAAAAATGTTCTAGACACTAGATCATTTCGAAGCGCAGGAATCGATTCAGATCACTTTTTAGTAGTATGTTGTATAAAGAATCTTTACAAATTATGGAGGCACCAAAATTTGAGTAAATCTGAATCTAGTACACTACAAAGAATAAAAGTTGAAAAGTTGCGAGAGGAAGAGGTGAAAATAGAATACAATGCTAAGCTAGAAGAAAAATTTATTGGAATCAATGATATATGCAAGTTAGAAGACTTGTGGATGGCTTTTAAAAGTAAAGTTGTGAGTGTCGCTACTGAAGTATGTGGTACGGCTAAAAGAAAAACGAGCAAATGTGTGAAGAATGTTTGGTGGGATAAGGAAGTACAGAGCGTAGTGGATGATAAAAAGAAAGCATGGAAAGATTGGTTAGCTCTAAGAGCTGATCTAAGATTGAATAATGCAAGAAAAGAAGATGTAGATGAAGCTAGAAATCTATATAAGAAAATGAATGTAATAGTGAAAGAAATGGTCAAAAGGAAAAAGAATGAACAGAAAGATGAGTTTGATGAAAGAATTTCCGAATATTTCCAGAGTAATATTAAATACTTTTGGAAGTCCATAAAAAGAGCCAGAGTTAAGACTCTAAATTCAGAACTCAATGTAATTAGAGATAAGAATGGATGCATTGTAAAAGAAGAAGAATGTATACTAAACCGATGGAAAGAATATTTTGAGGGATTATTTGAAAAAGGGATATCAAGTGTAAACAGTATGACTAATGTAAGGGAAGAAAGAGAGGATAATAGTGATAGTATAGATATGAATGAAATAGTGAAAGCTTTAAATAGTATGAAATTAGGAAAGGCTGCGGGATGTGATAACATTACCGTAGAAATGTTGAAAGCTGGACAAGGTCTGGTCGCAAGCCAATTATACCGCCTTTTCAACATGTGCTGGATGAGTAGCTCTGTACCAAAAGATTGGTGTAAAGCTGTAATTGTTCCACTCTATAAAGGGAAAGGGTCACAACAGGACTGCAAAAATTATAGGGGAATTAACCTTCTCAGCGTTGTCGGAAAGTTGTATGCTAAAGTATTGATTGAACGGGTTTTCGAAATGACAGATGAGAAAGTATGGGATGTACAAGCGGGTTTTCGCAAGGGAATGGGATGTACAGACCAAGTCTTCACCTTACGGTGCATAACTGAGGAGTTTTTGGCCAAGGGCCAAAATGTCTATTGTGCATTCATAGATCTGGAGAAAGCCTACGACAGAGTAATAAGAACAGAATTGTGGTCAGCGTTATCTAAATATGGGGTAACAGACAACCTAATACAATCACTAAAGTCTCTCTATGACGATTCCAGTGCTTGTGTTAGGATCAACGGGGCCTACTCCAAATCGTTTAACATCGAAAAAGGTGTTAGACAGGGTTGCGTAGCATCACCGTGGCTATTCAACCTTTTTATGAACAGTTGCTTGGATGGTTTGAAAGAAAGTGAAAGTGGTTTAAGAATGAATGGGTTACTCATCAAATGTCTACTCTACGCCGATGATCAGGTTATACTTGCATCGGCGGAAAAAGAGTTACAGGAAATGGTAACGATTATGGACGAATCTTTTAAGACTAAGGGTATGAAAATTAATGTAGAGAAGACGAAAATTATGGTGTTTGAAAGAGATGAAAGTATGACAATGTGTAACGTACAGATAGGAAATGAAAGACTAGAGCAAGTTAAAGAATTTGTTTACCTAGGGTGCATGTTTACCAGAGACGGAAAGCATAGAATAGAATAGAATATATATTTATTGCGTAATGCATGTACAAAGTTGTTACAGTTTTTATGGTATCAATGCATTCGGCCCAGCATGAAAGTGATATTGAAAGGAGAGTAATGGCAGGTAATAAGGTGAATGGAGCGCTGAACTCTTTTATAAACAGCCAGAAAGTGTCTGTAAAGGCACGTTTGGCTGTCCATCAAGGGGTATTAGTACCAACGCTAATGTACGGCAGTGAGAGTTGGGTGTGGCAAAAGAAGCATGAAAGTAGGATAAATGCAGTTGAAATGAGAGCTTTGAGAAGTATATGTAACGTTAATGTAAGTGATATGATAAGAAACAGTGTGATAAGGGAGCGTTGTGAATTGAAATAAGATGTAGTGACAAGAGTTGAAAAGGGAATGTTAAGGTGGTTTGGCTATGTAGAGAGAATGAATGATAGCAGAATCACAAAACAAGTATATGATACCAATGTGACTGGAAAAGTCAGTGCCGGTAGACCAAGACGTACTCACCAATGATCAAATTGAAGATATTTTGAAGAAAGGTCAGATAAAAAGTAGTTTAAATAAGCGTGTATGTATGAGAAGATTAATGAAAGTTGATGAAGCGAAAAGTGTTTGTCAAGATCGTAACAAGTGGAGATCCATTGTCTCTGCCTACCCCAATGGGAAACAGGCGTGACAATATGTATGTATGTATGTACCCAGTATACACACCAGAAAATCTCAATCTCAAACCACAAATAATAAAGATAGATAAATAGTTGAAAGTATAGAAGCACAATTTTAAAAGATTTATCAATGAAAAAATATACTCCATATTTATGTCCTTGACTGTATATTATCTGTCACATTAGAAAATTCTAAACATGCCGTGTTTGTTGACACTATTTAGAAGACAACGACTGGTATAGACTATATAAACGACGGAGGACGTCTTGTCTGTTTGTTCGGGATTCACGTAAAAATTACTGGGCCGATTTCTATGCGGTTTCCGTTGGCCGACAGCAAATTCTTAGAATTAAAATCTGCTTTTTATCCCGGGAATAGCGCGGGAATTTTTCTGGAAATGTTTGAAACAACCTAGATTGAAAATAAATCGAACATCGTGCGATCCTTTCATTGAAACAGTAAATTTTATTTCATAATTTTTGTAATTTTTTTATCCCAGGAATCTCGCGAGAATTTTCCCGAGGGTTTGAATTTGCTCGGGTGCATAAAAATTTGCCTATTCTGACAGAGTTTCCACTAAAACGATAGCTTTCATTCTTTTTTAAAAGCCTGCGGTACTTTGTGTCCCGGGAATCCTGCGGGAATTCAAACGTGAACGAAGTCGTGGGCATATCCTAGTAGGTGCTCTATATGTAGATGTAAGGCTATGGTTGTTTAATTAAAACTAAAGGGCATTTCTATGTTAACCCGGATAAAGTGACTGGCAACAAAACTTCATACCTTGCTTTAGACAGTTCTTAATTTGAACTAATAGCTTTAGTGGTTAATCTAGTAACGCGCAGAAAATTCCAATTTCCTTAATTAACTGCGCTCAGGTTTGTCGGGTGCCGTGAATAGGTGCGGCTCTGCGCTATCAACGCTCATCGATAACTTCAATTAAGTTAAAATCGCAATTATTTTGAAAAAAAAAACCCGATTAAATTTATCGATTAAATGGATAAATGAATTGCTTTAAAAATGAATTGCTAATTACAATAATAGCTCCCGACGGGTAAGTAGGTACGTGAACATAAACATAAATAATTGAGGTCATTAATCAAGGCGTCTGAGGTGGGGTGGGAATTTTATAGATGTAATAATTGTCATTAAAGATGCTATTTGTTTAAACAGATTTAGTATTGAATTTCGTTTAGTTTTCTCGAGTAGTAAAGATAATTAAATCTACGTTTTAACGGTTTTAAGCGCGGCTTTTTAATACCTTTATTTAATAAATATATCTATCTACCCCTCTTCTATCTATTTATCTCTGTATAAAATAAGACACCGGTGAATGGTTCGAATGAGGGTTTACAAACGTGAAAAAATAAGGGGAATAAGTTGGACCAAGAGATTACAAAAATGCAGTTTTTAGATTTTTCTTCTGTCTGTAAAAGCATCACGTGAAAACTACTGAGAAGATTAAAATGTAACTCTACACAGAGCTAGCTTATATCCAGGGGCGTAACTTAGGTTACGTTTTATCTCAACAAATGACATCGATTCCGCGGGATAGACGAAAATAGTGAAAAACATGTCGCTGCGGTTGCATCTTTTTTGAAAACTACTGAACTTATAAGCATGAAACTCGTAACAGACCTAGCTTATATCTTGAGTCAACTCTAAGGATACATTTTATTTATGCCTATAAATGTCGTTGTTTCCATGGAATTAACGGATTAGCAAAATAGATAGCGCTGCAATCGCGATTTTTCAATCCACTAACAAATACCTACGTTACTATTAAACAACATGTCATTCGTTGTACTACTTCAAATCAGGTTGACTTCGACTTATCTCTATATTTTGCTGGACAGTTATCTAGACTATATGGTCTTAGTTCTTTTATGTTATTGCAGTAAATTTAACAAGAAACAATAAAGTTTTACGTTTTAAAAATGACAGAATATAACCTCCTTCAATCAAATATGCTATTTATAATAATAAAATCTTATTAGAAACCATCATTCATATTACATAATTTATAAGATAATAAAATTATAATTAACTTGACTTTATTATTAACCTACAGATTTATAAAATAAAAGTTAAATAATTAAAAGGAACCAATATTAACCATAACATTACTCATTGACACACACCATTTTTGTCATCCGTGATCACGGTTACTACTCGTACGCAGAAGGATTCTTGCAATAAATGTATTATTTTAATATAGTATTGTATATTATACTTTACATAAGTATATACAATAACAGTATATAATACAATACAATAATATTGTATTGTGGTATTGTATAAAAGTAGTTATCGGCAAAACTTCCGCGTGCAGCTTATACTGAAAAGTAGTTGAAACCTCGAAGTAAAAATCAAATGAAATACCGCATTTCAAACGGTTAACACTTAGTCGTTATTTATAGTTGAAATATTCATAGTAACGTACGTACCTGGAGTAATAGAGATATGGAAACAATCCCTTGAGCTTTGTGTAGTGCTTCCGAAAAATTTGAATATAGTTGCGAGTTGAAACCAAATATTTGTATCTAAAAGAAAACAATACATTTAGTAATAAAGAACTTAAAAGATTATTCAAGTAATTTAAATAATATATTCGTTTTATTACTTTACACAGTAACGTTTTCGCTGCATATCTAATTTTCTTGGATGAGAGGTATCTTATATTTATTTGCATTAACTACAGTACACATAATTATACATACATAATTTCATGATAATTATTTATACTTAAAACAGGATTAATTAAACAAACATATAAATAGACATTTTCAAATTACTATATTATGTTCAACATTACCATACACTCAGGATAAAACAATCCAAAGTGTACAATATTATTCAATTTGACGGTTGTAATTTGCAGAGAAACAATGATCCCTACCTCCCGTAGCAGAGGATATATAGTATCTTGCGACGTTACTCTATACGTTACTGCCACTACAGGTTGAAGGTCACTACTGTACCATCATAAACCGTTATCTAACTAACAGCTTGTCTTCGCAGACAAGCTCGCATGAAGGTCCCTTTTCAGGAACCGATACAGAGGATGTAATATGGAGAGAGGCCCATATAGGACCCCGATAACCCCCACGTTAACACTCCCATGTGTACGCGTTTCGTCTCTAGGTGTTTAGACTCATCAGGTGCACGACGCTCACATGCTAGGTGATGGTTAGAATTTTTTTATAATTCAACATTACCATACACTCAGGATAAAACAATCCAAAGTGTACAATATTATTCAATTTGACGGTTGTTATTTGCATGATCCCTACCTCCCGTAGCAGAGGATATATAGTATCTTGCGACGTTACTCTATACGTTACTGCCACTACAGGTTGAAGGTCACTACTGTACCATCATAAACCGTTATCTAACTAACAACCGTCAAATTGAATAATATTGTACACTTTGGATTGTTTTATCCTGAGTGTATGGTAATGTTGAATTATAAAAAAATTCTAACCATCACCTAGCATGTGAGCGTCGTGCACCTGATGAGTCTAAACACCTAGAGACGAAACGCGTACACATGGGGGTGTTAACGTGGGTGTTATCGGGGTCCTATATGGGCCTCTCTCCATATCACATCCTCTGTATCGGTTCCTGAAAAGGGACCTTCATGCGAGCTTGTCTGCGAAGACAAGCTGTTAGTTAGATAACGGTTTATGATGGTACAGTAGTGACCTTCAACCTGTAGTGGCAGTAACGTATAGAGTAACGTCGCAAGATACTATATATCCTCTGCTACGGGAGGTAGGGATCATTGTTTCTCTACTATATTATGTACCTATAAGTCAATCAAAATATAGCTGGTATAGCGGTGTAGGAAAACGACGTGAGGTACTTGCACATCGAGATTACTGATTTGTGGAAACTGCCTACCCAGGTTGGATAAGCTTGGCTGTAGTGCCCTATCCACCAAATTATAGATAGCGAAGTTCAAAGCAAGTGACACGTTCAACAGTTCATAGGTTGCTCTTATATTTCTTATATCTACATGTACAGCATTTACTACATCTATAGATAATATAGCATAATACATAATATTATAAATACATAAGAGTTTGAACTGTGTATTGATTGCTTATTTTTCCGACACTTCTTTATCATCTATATCACTTCACTATAAATACCAAATGTTTAAACATTTGGTATTTATAGTTATAATTTCGAGATTAGTAGTACATATAAATTACATTATATGTAGAAGATACAAAATAGAAGTTACAAAAAAAGATCCTGAAGATTACGAAGCAAAAATGTACATGGACACAGTCACAGGAATACTTCTAGCCATTTATATTTTTTTTAATTAATAGAATTATTCTGGATTCAAGCAACTAACATAAAAATATTGTATCAAAATCCTTGGCTAAAAATGTTTTACGGAAGCAATTTATACTGTCTTATATACAAAATCCGCGATGGAGCGAGGATAAGAACACAATATTTTCTAATTTATATAAAAAAGCAAAGGAAATAAATAATATTAAAACCGACATATTTTACGCAGTAACACAATAAAGGGGAAACGCGTAAAGAGAACTCAATGTAAGGAATAAGCACATGATTTTGGATTTAGCATGGCTACGTAAGAATTTGTCACATAAATAAACAGGAGGCACGGTTGAGTTGGTTCGCAGTAAAGTCGTTCGCCGGGATTACATTTGGGATTTGAGCGTCTCTGAGCGGGGAGGATGAGCGCCCGAGCGAGCGGCGCGTGTGAAAACATCTGTTACGCTTTCTTTTCAAACCGTCTCCTTGTAACCCTATAACGTTTTCATCGTCTATCAATACAATTATATTTATTGAATTTTATCGACTCTTGAACGTGACGTGGATGTGTAACTATTATAGGAGAAAAAATGTATTTTTATAACATAGAATGGTAACATATTAGATATATACTTTAATGGCGGCTTTTTCTGTTGTTGGTAACAAAAAATAGTTTGAACAATATCTGTTACTTCTAAGATTTTAGATTAAATGTTTTATTATAGTTTCGTATGTGAAAGGCTAAGATATTCTACGCTTGCCACAACTGTGGAACTCTTCATTCGCGGACTACCAAACGCATTCCTAATTTTAAATAAATATAAATAAATAGCTTATCAATGCCAAAGTATTATATACAATATTAGATTATTAAGAAAATGTATCAGAAATTTGTTTTAACCATTAAAGCAAGTGCTTTAGAGGGTAGTATGCAAAACTGATACCTATGGATATTATTAAAATTGGTTACAAGTGTGATCACTTTCAATAATCTCCGCAGTTACTGGTCAATTACGAAGCTTAGAAACTAAATAACACGGAAAAATGATTAGTATTACTGAATACACGAAATGAATAGTGTTAACTTATGCGAATTTTGAAACTATGATAAACAGTGGTACGGAAACAAAGGATGATATGACAAACAGCAATGAAGAAACAGTGTTAATTGTGTTGTTTTAAGCTTCCTTAACAAATAATTAACTTATAATGACGATGAAATAGGATAATTAGTACCTACTACCTATCTCTGAGTAATTTTCTAATTTAACATTCTTATCAACGTATTCTTGGTTTACATATTAAGTACTGTAAATTAAGTCGTAACATGTTACGTATTTTGTTTACTCACAAATGTCTGCAAGCAATGATCACAGCAGCTCATGCTTATACAAATATCATAATAAAATGCAGTAAAAAAAATTAGCAACATTATGTGTATTCATATTATTAATATAATTCGTTTTTATAAGATTTTACTATAAAGTAGATACTACATTATTCTATTATGACTTGTGTAGCTAAATATTTCACAATACAAATAAGTTTCTTTGAATGATTTTTGTTGTGGACTTCATGTCCACGTTGGACTTCTGACCTGATGTTTTATGTTTACTTTAGGCAAACAAACAGAGAAACCATTTGTTAGTAGACGGTTACCATCGTCTATGGACATCTACAACACATTGTGTACCACTTTGAGATTTAAAAAACTTTTCGGATGGCCTCATTTTAAATTTAATTGAATTTGGTATATTACATCTTCTTTAAATAGTTAAGGACTTACGTAACCATAGAATACAGAACGAAATTTAAGCAGCTGCGAGTAAACAATTATTAGATTATTATGACGACTCACCTCTGCTGGAAATGAATATCCGTTGATAGCGTGCTCTGATCCAAACTGATCGTGAAGACCATAATGTATGTGGATTTCATGAAATTGATACTTGTAGGAGAGTGGACCGCCGGTAATATTGATATGATGACGGGTTTCGTTCTCCACGGTGAAGATCACAGAGTGGCCCGTGTTGCTGATTAAGCCGTTTATCTGCATTGAAATTATTTTATTTAAAACTAACTGACCCGTGTCCACTAAGCTAAGCGCTAATCGAGATTAGTCAACATATAATTTCCCATGGGAAAACACTCCTTTCTCAAAGCAATGCCCACCAGAACGAATATTTGACGCTGCGGTTTATTTATTGTTTAGTCAACGCATCAGCCCGTTTTTCTTGTAATTGACATTTCAAATTAAAAATATAATAATATGTTATATCTGATTGTAATTAATAAAATATAGCATATGTCACTCGAGAATAATGTATATTTCTACTGGTGAAATAATTTTCAAAATCGGTTTAGCAGTTCAAGAGAATACTTCCTTCAAACAAACACACTAACAAACTAACATAGATAAGCACTTCTCATCATAAATTATAATAATAATTCTCTAATGCTAGAGTGTTAAGGTATGACTCCACCAATGCGCCTTTCATATTCACCTTGCGTTTTCCTGTTGCACATGTGTAATGACATTGTGTAAATGATAATTTTAAATTGTTCATCCTCTCTTGAAGAAAACACTCTTTTCACTTATATTTTGTAATGGAAATTAAAAGATGAAGTTATAATTTTGTAAACGTAGTTAGTATATTAACTATTCGATCATAATTCCAAAACAGTTCCGTTTATCTCCGTTGAAAAAATTACAATAAGAGATGTGATGTTCAAAATTTTAACACACTTTCTTGTACAAGTATTTTTCTAAAAGTAATTATTAATCTAAAATTTAATCTATTAAATGGTTTCCCTCTTGATGTTCGGTTATAAATTATATTATTTAATAATCTCTACTTGTCTTATTTTTATCTCTATTAAGGGTTAATTAATTTACGATGT
Organism: Dendrolimus punctatus; assembly: GCA_012273795.1. Taxonomy (NCBI): domain Eukaryota; kingdom Metazoa; phylum Arthropoda; class Insecta; order Lepidoptera; family Lasiocampidae; genus Dendrolimus; species Dendrolimus punctatus. The sequence continues at coordinate 4,147 of JAABVI010000072.1, read as the reverse complement.
AGAGTGGTTTTATTATTTCAGACTTCAATGAGCTCGAGCAACGATACGTACCCTATGTTTATCTATGTGTAAAAAGCGTAGGTTTGGGTCGAAGAGGAGTTTCTCTGGTTCCAAGTTGACCGGGGATTGCCGCCGGCCTTTGTTGCATAGCGACCACTCTGGGTTGATCAAGCCCCAGAACGCTGGACCTGTTTTTGAAACAAGTTATTAATCAATTCAAGAGAACTGGTAAGCAAAATATTTAATTAAATCAAATCATCAAATTTTACCTCAAAATCTAATTCATTTCATAACCATACTCTATATTTACTTAATAACTAGACTGAGTTGAATACTAACTGAAATAAGCCACTAGAATTCACATCAGGTTCAATTTTAGATAGGCCACACGGTTTCCCATAACTTTCAAAGTTACCTCATCGACAATTGCTCATTTTCTATACTATACTATACTACCGATTGCCTGCGACCAGCCGCAAAGGAAATGCTAATTATCATTGTCAGAAATACTTGGTGTAATGATATACTTGCCTCTTATTTTCTACTGCATAAAGTGTTGAGTGCATTATATATATCAACGTTTATAACAAACTGTCGAAGATACTCAAAAATAAGTCAACACGGCAATTTAAATCTAAATTATATGAAATAACTGTTGTAACATTCTAAATTAGCAGGTCAATCTTTCAATTGATGTAATAGTATATGCCCTTCTACAATTTTAATATGTCAAATTTTAAAAATACAACGTATTGGCAAATTAACATAAATATAAACACGATGATTTATGATGAAATTGTTGTGACATACATAGAAAGACGGACAAATTCAAATTCAAAATAAGTTCCATTGCAGAACACTTTTTGAAGGCCATACATATTAGTTAAAATTTAATTTTACTTCCAATTCTATTTAGACAGCTTTGCAACGTGCTATTGCTGTTAAAGAGAATAAGCGGAAGAACACCCAGCAACACGTCTAACTAAAAATTGTTTATCTTTATATTTTTTTATTCTAATTATATCTCAACTTCTTCTTTTAATAAAAATTTTAGAGTAGTATGTTACAGAATTACTCAGACATACAGACGGTCAGACGGGTATGACGGTTCGAAATACATTTCTTATTTGATAAAAGATAAAAATATATATATTTTTTTATGGCAGGAGTTCAGCAGACAGGCAGACGGCCCACTTGATGGAAAGCGGTTACCATCGCCTATGGACATTTGCAACACCAAAGGTGCTACAAATGCGCTGCTGCTCTCTTAAGGGAGACTGGAACCTGGTCACTAATGCCGGAACACAACTCAAGGTTGTTATGGCGACACACTTTAGAACAAGGGTGGTAGCCATCCAGTCGGGCAAATGCCCTACCACCTGGCTGTGGGTTGTTTTGTCGCCTCTTACGACAGGCCGCCCGGCCGCAGGAAATTGTTTTCTTTCCGTTCCTGCACGGATAAAATATTTATAAGTAAATAAATATTTTGTTGTTATGCTTATAATTATTATGTCAGTATTTTTTATTGCTGGAGTACTGCAGGCAGGCTGACAGCCTAACTGTGTTGGAAAGTGGTAACAGTCGCCTATAAATATTTGTAACATCAAAATTGCTACTAATGTGCCGCCGAACACCTAGGTATATGACACTGGAACTTGGCCACTAATTCCAAAACACAAGTCAAGGTTATTATGGCGGTATACTCTAGAGCAGAGGTGGTAGCAATCCAGACGGGCAAATTATACTCTACCACCTGACCGTGGGCTGTTTTGTGGCCTCTTAGGACAGGCCTTCCGGCTGCAGGAAATTTTATTCTTCCTCCGTTCCTGCGAGGATAGTGATAGTATTAACTTTAATTTTTAATATAATTATTTATTCTCTATATAACACAACCACAAAAAAATCATTATATCTGCTACTCTCTGGATAAATAATATAATATTTATAAATCTGTCATCAGTCATGTATATAAAGGATATCAAGCTTATTATAACCGTGAACAAACACGTAGGTGCGTTTATATAATGTTCCATATTTTAACTAATGAATAAGAAGAACGTGAAAGAAAAATAGAAAAGGCCATTTTCCCGCGGTATTCCAATATGGGTGGTGAGTGGCCTCTGAAAGTAGCCAAAGTGCTTTGGAACGCGTTCACCGGTTTTATTATTTATGACCTTGAAAATTGCATGAGTAAGCCGGCGCAGCGGTTGCGGTCACGCCCATTTTATGGTCACGCGTTAAGCGAATTTTCCATTAACGCAAATTCTTTTTTGTTTTTGGCATTACTGCTATAGACGGAAGTAAAAATACTATCTACACAAACTAAGTGTACATAGACTGAAAATAATTTCATCTGGGCGCTTGTTTTATTACAGTAGCAGACTAATTATTATTATTGTTCTGTTCAATTAATTTAAATTATTCTTGTAATTAAAGGCTTTAACAAAAAAAAAATTAAATTGGTTTAGCGTAAAATAACTCTTGCAAAATGTTTTCCTATAAAGATACAGAAAGTTAGTTTTTTTTAATAAGTTTTATGAATTCTTATGAGCTTATCTTAAAACATGTTGACTTCAACTTTTTTTATTAATTCTTCAATACTCTTTAATCTTAAGTTATAATAATAATATTTATTGTTTAGTAAATATCATTTAAATCGTCCGTATTAGTTAGTCGTTGTATATTATATATATTTTAAATTTAAAAGGCATCAAATATTCCGTCCAAAAGTATCAGGAAATTATAAAAATAAAGATATGGCATTATATCGCTGAACGAGCAATGCTATACGACACCTCACAATCTGCCAGTAACGTAATACGAATGCAAGATAAATCGCCCGTATAAATTTCATGTCACGTAAACGGGCAAAAGTGTTATCGGCATATAGGAATTCATATTGAACACAGGCGTATATTTCAAGTGTTGTGGTTTGTCTATTGAAGCAGATTATAAAGTAATTTATTCATGATTAACTCACTGAAATTTGTAGCGTTTAAAGTGCAATTTTACACTAATACCAACTGGTACTGATGAACTGATGATGGTGATTAAACCTAACAATTTGACGGTTTCCATTAAGGCTCTAAAGAAAATTCAAACTAAAATAAAACCCTAGCTAGAATAGGCGTTAAAATATTATCTTAACATCTATCTAACTTTTAAAATATCACGATTGAAATTATCTTATTACTGTTTTAATTATAATGTATGAATGATTCCTGTGAAGTATGTTTGATTCCTTTGCTTGTATTTAATTATGACGGTACGTTTGTACACAATTTATGAGGCTGTGATTTTCTGTAAGTATTTTGTGAAAAAGTATTTTATACATTAATGTCTTTCCTTCTCAAGCTATAAAGATGAATTTGCAGGAAATTCGTCATGTATGTATTCCTTAAACAGTTGTGATGGACGATAAATATTTTTTAACGCAAAGTTAGGACTCCACGACAACGACCATTTGATTTATAAACAATAACGAAATACGTTATTTAAATTAGTGCTATTATAAATATTTTATAGCAAACTCACCTGAAATGCCGTCGTAGGTCCACCATTCTTCCCAGCTGACGCCACTCACGGCTGCAATCAAACCAAGTCTAATTAAGTCTGCACATTTCTCATAATGAACGAGCATTCCCTACTAGTCCTTTGTTATAACTTGCATGCAAGGTCGTTGAGCTTGTAAGGCGAATGCAAGAACGAAATACTGTCACAGCTTTGCTTTGGAAAAAGGCTTTTTCGTATTTATAAGCATACGAATTAAAGTAAATATCAAATTTGAACTCTCGCTAGTGTATGAAGTGAATCGATCATCATGAAATTTATTGCTACAGTCGATATAATATGAGCCGACAAGTGGCTCACTGCTGGACTCAGGTCTTTCCATCTCAGAAGAGTACAAGGTATACCCGTTACACTTAGAAAAACTCACACATTTCAATGCACCTACAAGTTTCTTGATAATGTTTTCAATGACCGTAGTACGTAGGAAATTTAACAATATGCATTTTAGATTAGAAAAACTTGCACGTAATCACTATACGCTTCCCGACCAGAATTTGGATCTCCGTCATTAGGGTGAGAAGCTGGTGACAATAGGTTACTTTTTATTCCTGTGAATAGATTAGTTTCCGTACATTAT
>JAABVI010000071.1:0-147786 GCA_012273795.1 Dendrolimus punctatus | reverse complement strand
ACGGTGTTCCACATCTATAGAGCAGTACTGATTGGTAGCCAATGGTCCTTGCTCCTTGACGCATTCGTTGGAAATGCGTGCCAATACAACGGAGCGGTCTCCTTTTATACTCTAAGCGTAGTGAAAGGTGGGCGGGGCGACGAGGCTGCGCACGTGCACAGGCACGTGCGGCTGGCGAACGCTGCTGCCGTACTTCAAAAAAAAGTCAACTACCGCCATTATGGTTTATACGGCCTCTCCTGATAGTGCGCCGTCCTCGGCTGCACCAGGGACTGAAAGCTCACCAGGATCGTCAAGGTTGTCATCGTTGCTACCTGAGTAATGAAACAAGTAGGTTAATTATACGTGACGACATACACCTCTGCCTATTCTGTCACTCATTCCACATACAAGGCCCTCATACAAAAATACACTTTCGTAACTCAAATTAAAGACATTTCACTTAGAAATGTGTGCATACATCTTCATACACTATATCTCACTCATACTCGAACTTGTACGTACAAGTTCACACGTCAAAAACGTGTTACCAGGACTGCGCCTGCCAGGAAAACTCCTGATACGTGTTCAAAGAACACCCGGGACAACCGCCCGACGCGCATAAACATGCGACTTCCGGGACAACGCCCGACCGGGACAAAGCCCACCGGGACAAAGCCCACCGGGACAAAGCCCACCGGGACAAAGCCCACCGGGACAAAGCCCACCACGCATACATATGCGACTTCCGGAACCACTGCCACACCGGAACGCGCTGCACGCGGGCTGCTCCCGAACGCGCTGCACGCGGGCTGCTCCCGAACGCGCTGCACGCGGGCTGCTCCCGGACGCGCTGCACGCGGGCTGCTCCCGAACGCGCTGCACGCGGGCTGCTCCGAACGCGCTGCACGCGGCTGCTCCCGAACACGATGCACGTGAACCGCGCGAGAACGCGCTGTACGCGGACTGCCGCCGAACGCGCTGCACGTGAACCGCGCGAGAACGCGTTGCACACGGACCGCACAGGTAGGCGGTGCACGCGAGCCGCACAGGAACGCACTGCACGTTGACTGCAACAGCCAACCGTTCCAAGCACAAGACAAACACTTGTGTTGGACTCACACGCACGCATACACTACATACGTGGTACTGGAACATAAAAAAAATCATCAAAAGGTTCGAGTAAACTCACTTTCAAAAAATGCAGCACAACTCTCAGAACACAATTCGCCTTTTTAGAGTACCATGTGCTGAGCTGCGGCCTGGGTTGTCTTGCCTTTAGCTTCACTTAATAATTCCAGCTCATTACGACCGCTCGGTAATACTTTATGTACGGTTCAACGTACAGCGTTTTGCTGACGCTGCGGCCTACTCTAAGCTACACTAATATAAATAACATTAGTATAAATAACGCTCACAAATATATTGTGGGTGAGTTGCTACTGAGTCGCTACTAAGTCGCTATCGAGTCGCTATTGAGCTGCGACCAGGGATCAGCATTCAAGCCAAACTACTACAAGAATAAATCCCTGAAAGTGACAAGGTGTATTTTCTTTACCCTACTACAAGAAAGCACCAGCAGTCCACCAACAACTGCCAGTATTCACCACCACAAGCAAGAACAAATGTACAAACTGTACACTTTAGTCACGCGGTATGAGCGCCTCATGCCAGTTTCCAGCTTCCCAGCATACTGAGAATATTTTATTACGAATACTTTATCGTCAACCTGAAAATCTCTTAGGTGCATTTACCGATTTACCCGAATGTCTTGACTATCTTGATTTTTGTCAAAAGATGCTTTAGCAGAGCTCCTGCCGAGTTATGAGGGATCATGGTTTCTCGATTTGGACTGGAGCCTTCAATGACAACGTCACGGATCAGTGCTCGAATCACAGGACTGGTCGCGTTAGTACCAATTAACAATTGCAACAACAAGTTGCTTTGTCATATTTAAAACTAAATGAATTTTACATAAACGATCAAATCAGGCGGAATATTTGTTATTATTACTCTCGATGCGAATCATATTAAGGACGGTTCCTATATAACGGTCGACTTGTCCATTAGAGTGATGCATTTCTGGTGTTATGTAACGGATTTCACATCCCATTTCAGAAACCCATCTGGTAAAAGCTGACGCCTCAATCATGCGACCATGATCACAAACTATCAATTTGGGAACCCCGAATAAAGGTACAGAGCCATCAAGAACACGTTTTAATTCGCTTGTATCTTGTCTATACATAGAGGTAGAGTAACAAAACTTTGTAAAAGAATCGACCAAAACAAATACAAATTTATACCCGTTGCATTCGGGTAAAGGACCCAATACATCGACATTAATTGTATTAAAGAGGATGTCTGATTTCTCCCATGACGTAATAAGCTGACGAGGTGATCTGGGGACACGTTTTTGTGGAAATGCAAATAAGGCAATGGGAGGTATACTTTCGTACAAATACTTTGAGGCCAGGGAACCAGAAATGTTTTAAGATTAGGTCATAAGTTTTGTCAGCCCCGATGCGCTCGTGCTCGTCATGAAGGACACGTAATAAACTGAGTCGGTGTCCTTTAGGGATGTAACATAGTAAGCGCGACTCTTCGCCAACAGGTGAATAGCGATAATAGAGTACATCGTTTTGACAAACGTACCTCTTGGAGTCCAAGAGGCCATCTCTTAGTTTTTGGATGAGATCGCTAGTCTCGAATCAGCCGACTGAGCTATTTGTGCCCAATTCAATGGTCTATGAATGTTATTGACTTGCAATACTGGTGGGTTTCTGCTCAGATAATCTGCGTGACCCATCATCACGCCCTTTCGATATTCAATTTCAAAATTGAAATCCTGAAGATATATCCTCCAGCGTGGAAGTAGATCTCTTTTACGTTCGGTGGCCTTCAATGCATTGCAATCGGTTATAATTTTAAAAGTTATCCTGATCAAATAGTAACGAAAGTATTGCAACGCTTTGACGACCGCCAAGGTTTCCAGTTCATACGAATGCCATTTTGCCTCCGCGCCCTGAGTGACTTTACTAAAATAGGATATTACTCGTTTACTACCACCTGCATAAGTACCGCACCGTATCCTACACTGATAGCATCAGTGTGCAGTTCTGTAGGAAGGTTCGGGTCAAAAATCGCAAGTATGCGTTCGCTAGTTAAACGTTTGATAACATCTTGCCGGACTTGATCTTGATCAGGTCCCCATTGAAATTTTACGTCTTTCTTTGTGAGACGCGAGATACTTGCGGTTTTCATCGCGTAACCTTCGATGTAACGCCGAAAGTAACCCGCAAGGCCTAAAAAACTGGCGCACTTGAAGTTACTAGGAATAGGAGCGTAAACTAGTGCCTTGATTGTGTGGGGGCTCGGCCTAACCTGACCATGACTAATAACCCGACCGAGATACTCTATTTCGATAGTAAGGAAGAAACACTTGCGTACATTAATCGAGAAACCGGCTTCTGTCAATGTCCTCAGGACATTGTTTAATAAGGTAACGCCATCATCGACCGTTGAACTTAAGATCAGTACATCGTCAATGTATACTAGGACATTCCCTGCTTCTACAAATTTACGCAAGGTATTGTTGATGATACGTTGGTTCACAGTGGGGGGAATTGCATAACCCATACGGCATTTTTAAATACCCATAATGAGCTTCCGTAGTTACAAAGCCTGTCTTGTATAGAGTCCTCATCAATAGGGATTTGATGCAAACATGACGCCATGTCTAAAGATATGAAGAATTTCGGCCTCCAAGCCGATCAACGTGATTATCAATCAGGGGTAGGGGGTACCTATCCCTGACGGTAATGCGAATTAGAGCTCGAAAGTCGACACACATTTTATCCTAACCGTCGGTTTTCTTTACTAAAATGACCGGGTTTCAGTATTGGGAATCCGAACTTCACTTGGTACGACAAACGATACGGATGGTATGACACAGGGACGTCACTTGTCCAATTGATGTACGTTTTACCAGTATTCACGGTAGTGGTTGCTGTACCGGATATCAAAAACAGAGAATTCATCTACCAGTGCCATCAACTTTACTGGTAACACTTAAACGATACGCTGTTTGACGTATGAGTCACGTACTGTCTATATTTCGTGCGAATAAACGTGACACCATCGCGATTGGGTACGTCACTCCCTGTGATAATTCATGCACGAGGCGGGTACTATGACAAAATTTACTTCAATGCTCAATTTTACTAAATTCGACAGTTAAAGTGATATACTCGCGAACAACAATCTTAATCGCTTATTCCTTTCAAATAACATTTAATTTGATTACGCGAACCGGAGAAATAAGTTACTAATGTTGAACTGGTATACCCTGTATCACGGCTGTACTCATATCGTTTAGCCATATTAACCGAGGGTACAAATTTATCGGAGTTACGATTATCAAACTAACGAGTAGGCTTTAGATAAGTAGTAACATACTCTGCGTATGACGGAGACTTCTCGAACGTGGTGTTTATGACTTCATGCAGAATTTGAGCGAAGTTAATGTTTTGCGGAGACAAGGACTTAAATTCCTTTAGAAAATCAGACCACGAGCGATATTTGTAGTCCATTCATTTAACTAGGTTTTTGAGTCACCTTTCAAATAATGAGCCACACGAGAGAAACACTGTTCACGTGCCTAGCCCTGTCCACTTCACACACCACACCTCAAAATTATTTATAGCTGGATCAAAATTTGAAACGTAATAGTTAGATTTGGTATTTGTTAGTACTCCTAACGCATCAACAAGCGCTTGGGTTACGGAAATATTTTTATTTAATGGAGGTGTGCTGCTGCGAACTGATGCGTAATATGTGAACCACTATTAGTATTTTTTTCAATTGCAGTCAGTCGTGACATAATAGTGTCTATGTAAGTTTTTCGCGGAAATGCCATGATAGGACCGAGATTTACTACGGCGTTGATGTGAGTTGGCCGTTCGTGACCTAGGCCTTTCACGCGGAACATGATTGTCACCGCTACGCGAGCGACTGCGACGAGAACGTGATCGTGATGAGCGACCGCGACGAGATCGAGAAGAGCGACCGCGACGAGATCGTGAAGAGCGACCGCGACGAGATCGTGAAGAGTGACCGCGACGAGATCGTGAATGAGTTCTATCATCACGCGAGTGAATCTTGTCACTACATGAATTTGAATGGGACGTGAGCGAGTTTTATAACAGCGCGAACGCATTCGATCTTGAGGCGATCGTGAATCATGCCTATGGTCTAGTCGCGATTCACTGCGACGGCTATATCTAGACTCAGACCGAGGTGGCGTCCTAACTGACCTATCACGTGGTCTTGACGAACGTGACTTGACACGCCTAGACTCAGAGCGAGGCGGTGTCTTAACCGACCTACCACGTGGTCTTGACGAATGTGGCATTGTTAATTAATACTAACGGTTGTTTGTGCAGGTATCAAGTCTAATATTTGTGAGCAAATAAGTTCTATCCCACTTCTGATTTTAGCGACCAGAAGTGGAAAATAATAAAAGAAGGTATATCGTAAACAATTTATTTGATATTACAACAAATTTATCGATTTAATTACACAAACAACCGTTAACAACCTAATAAAGCAGTAATAAAGTAATCGTAGTTAGTGGGACGGTCTCTTTAGGGATGTACTGGCTGTTAGATACAGCGTTCCACACACCTACCGTAATTCAGACAGTACTGACTGTCAGGGACAGTGTTCCACGTCTGTTCGTAGTTAGTTACGCGAGCGGGGCGGTCTCTTTAGGGCTGTACTGGCTGTTACATACAGCGTTCCACACACCTACCGCAATTCAGACAGTACTGACTGTCAGAGACAGTGTTCCACGTCTGTTATTTAGATAGTACTTAGCCGTCAAAGACGGTGTTCCACATCTATAGAGCAGTACTGATTGGTAGCCAATGGTCCTTGCTCCTTGACGCATTCGTTGGAAATGCGTGCCAATACAACGGAGCGGTCTCCTTTTATACTCTAAGCGTAGTGAAAGGTGGGCGGGGCGACGAGGCTGCGCACGTGCACAGGCACGTGCGGCTGGCGAACGCTGCTGCCGTACTTCAAAAAAAAGTCAACTACCGCCATTATGGTTTATAATATATATATATATATATATATATATATATATATATATATATATATATATATTTAATATTATTATTTTTATTTTTTAACGTATATTCTGTGATTGTTATCAGTATAAATATACATAATTTAAAAATGTTGTCTAACGATGTTAGTTGTTCTGAATCAGATTCCTTTTTATCGGCCAATGAACTCGAGGACAGTTTTTGTAGTATCCCCTCCACAGCTGAAGTACTCGAAGCGAATTTTTCCGATGTCCCTGAGAACTTTAATGCAGTCCATATAAACGCTCAAAGCATTCCGGCACATTTCTCAGATATTATGGCGACATTTGGCTGTAAGAATCTCCATGCTATCCTGATATCCGAATCATGGTTAAAACCCTGCCTGCCTTCTATTTCTTATAATTTACCTAATTTCAAACTCATACGTAACGATCGAGTTTGTGGTGCCGGTGGTGGCGTTGCTATATACCTACGTGAAGACATTCCTTTTAAGATAGTTCACACATCGCCGCACCCAACTCCTCCAAATACCGGTGAATATATTTTTCTTGAAGTCGATATTAGGCACATTAAACTCTTATTGGGTGTTTACTATAGTCCTTCCTTGCATGTTAACTTTTTCTCGTCTTTTGAGACCTTTCTTGAAAATGTTTTACCTTCCTACACCCACTCCATTGTTATGGGCGACTTCAACACTTGCTTGTTAAAACATGATACACGTTCTTTTTCCCTCAAATCAATTGCTGAATCCTGTAACCTCTCCATTCTTCCTCTAGGTGCCACGCATCATTTCCCTAATTCCAAGCCTTCCTTACTTGATCTTATCCTTGTGTCCTCTCCTAATCACGTTGCTAAGCATGGACAATGTCCTGCTGATGCTTTCTCTTACCATGATCTGTTATTCCTCTCTTATAAAATACGTACACCTAAATCCAGGACTAAAACTCTTCTGCAGCGAAATTTTAGTGGTGTGGACGTTGACAATCTCCAAAGGGATGCACGTGAGATTGACTGGACACTGTTGTTAGAAAGTGACTCACTTGATGAGAAAGTTTCCATATTTACTTCCAATCTGATAACTTTATACGACACACATGCCCCCGTCAGACCAGTCAAGATTAAGCATTTACCCGCGCCATGGCTAACTAAAGAAATTAAACTTTTGCTAAATAAAAAAGCTGCAGCAAAAGCTAAGTATGCCCGTCGCCCAGATTCTTTTAATCGGGAAAAGTATATTCAGCTTCGAAATCACTGCAATAAGGTGTGTAGAGATGCTCAAAGACGTCATATTCATGAATCTATAAAAAACAATGACCCACACAAAGTGTGGAAGTTTCTTAAGTCTTTAGGGGTCGGGAAAACAAAAAATTGTTCTCTTGATACACAATTTAATTTAGATTTTCTTAATCAACATTTCTCATCGTCAGCTAGCTTTGATATAGCCACAAAATCAAATACATTAGATTACCTTTCAACTCTCCCAGCCCCTGACTATCCCCAATTTGTTTTTACTCAACTTGTTGATTGTGATGTTAAGACGAGTGTTTTAGCCATAACATCTAAAGCAGTTGGTAGTGACAGCATAAGCCGTAATATGATCCTTCCCATCCTTGATATAATCCTTCCTATTCTAACACACATTTTTAATCATTCCTTATCCTGTGGCTGTTTCCCTAATTCTTGGAAAGAAGCCGAAATAATACCAGTTCCAAAAACAAGAAATCCTGCCTCTTATTCACAGTTCCGTCCTATATCCATCCTACCCTTCCTCTCCAAAGTTCTCGAACGTTTAATTAATAGCCAACTTTCCAAATTTCTTAACACCCATTCTCTTTTTAATCCTCTCCAATCTGGCTTTAGACCAGGGCATAGTACTACTACTGCTTTAGTTAAAGTTACCGATGACATCAGACATGCTATGGAGCTAGGCAAAGTTACAGTACTGACTTTACTAGATTTCAGTAATGCATTCAACACCGTAGACTTTGATATACTACTTGCATTATTAAGCAGTCTTAACATATCTCCAACGGCAGTTGAGTGGTTTCGCAGTTACCTGTTTGGTCGCCAGCAACGTATACGTACTGAGGATGCTTTCTCTACCTGGTGCAATACTTCTGCTGGTGTACCACAGGGTGGCGTCTTATCTCCATTGCTCTTCGCCATTTTCATCAATTCTATCTCTCATAATCTTCAAAGCTCCTACCACCTTTATGCAGATGACCTTCAAATTTATACTCATGCTTCGATTGACAACATAGGTGAAGCTGTTGACCTCACAAACCAAGACTTACGACATATATTAGATTGGAGTAAGGCATTTGGACTGACTGTAAATCCATCTAAGACTCAGACCATTGTTGTGGGTAGCTCCAGGATGATTTCTAAAGTTGAGCTTCCCACTTTACCCCAGGTTCTTTTTGACGATGTCACCATTCCTTACAGCGAAAAAGTGAAAGATCTGGGAATTTACATTGACAACTTTCTATCCTGGGGTCCCCAACTAAAAGAAGTCAGTCGAAAGTTGTTTGCGTCAGCGGCTTCACTAAGGAGGTTGCGAAACTTCCTACCTCACACCACTAAAATTGAACTTGTACAAGCCCTCCTACTCCCCATCTTAGATTACGCCGATGTCAGCTATCTTGACCTCACCGAAAGCCAACTTAATAAACTTGAGCGACTCCATAACTTTTGTATCCGATTCATATTTGGTTTGCGTAAGTATGATCATGTCTCAGAATTTCGTGTTAAACTCAAGTGGCTTCCTGTCCGTCTTCGTCGGAATGCTCATATTCTGTCCCTTCTATATAACATACTATTTAATCCTACAGCGCCTTCTTATCTCAAGGAGCGTTTTAAATATTTACACCTTAGCCATAGTCATCACCTCAGGTCATCGGAAAACATACGTCTAGAAACACCCGTAAATCACTCACGATTTTACAATAAATCTTTTACAGTTAATGCAGTGAGCCTATGGAATGCGCTACCTTTGAAAATCAGGCATGCTCAGTCTCTTCAGGCGTTCAACGGACTCGTGAAGGAACATTACCTCGGGCTCTAATAGTCTAGTCTATAATAACATCTTCATTCCTCCCCATATTTACTTACATAGCTCTATACATTATTTCTATGTTTATTATTTATTTATGTCTATTAAATTATGTATATTTTTGTCTTATTTCCATGTCTATTTATACTTACCATCTCAAAATCTTATATATATACTTTTTCATTCTATTTATATTGCAAAACCCACATGTCACACAATTTTCTCTAATCCATCCTAAGGTTGTCTGGAAGAAATTGCTTTTAGTGATAAGACCGCCTATTGTCTTCTGTAGTTAAAATTCTTAAATTGTATCTGAATATTATGCAATAAAGTATATTCTATTCTATTCTATTCTATTCCTGTCTTGGATTAAATCTGATCCCAGGACGTTCAAGACGTTCGTCGCTCACCGCTTAGCAGAAATAGAAGAATTGACCAAACCACAAGAATGGCGGTGGGTCCCGACGCACCAGAACCCTGCAGACGACGCAACGAGGGCAGCGCCAGAAAGGTTCGACAGAAACCACAGGTGGTTCGTCGGACCAGAGTTTCTGAAGATGGACGAAAACCAATGGCCAGCACCGAGAAGCAAAAGGAGAAAACTGGTGAGGAAAAAGAAGCCGAAATAGTCACGGCAACATGGCAGGCCAAGATTGAGGTCACGCCTAATCCAGAGAGGTTCTCCAGCTGGAAGAGACTGTGGAGGGCCACAGCCAGGGTCCTTCAATTCCTAAAGCATTGCAGAACACGGCAAAAGGTTAACGCTGTCTGGAAGAAACAGAACAGGAAAAGAAAGCAAATCTGCAACAAATACATAAGGGGCAATGTGGAAATCCAAAGGGAAATGATTCCATTGGAAGATGAAGAACTGGAACAGGCTGAGAAGCTCCTGTTCAAACGCAGCCAAGAAGAAAGCTTCAGTGACGAACTCAAGGCGCTGCAGCAGGGTGATCCACTGCGCAAGGGCAGTCGACTTAGGAAGGTCGACGTTAGCCTGGAAGATGGACTCCTCCGACTGAGGGGGAGAATCAATGCAACAAGGGAAATCACACCGGAATACAAAAGACCGGTGGTGCTAGACGGCAGAAACACGATCACCAGATTGATCATCGAAGACTTCCACAGAAGATTCAATCATGGCAACTACGCAACTGTCATGAACGAGTTGCAACAGCGGTTCATGATTGTGGGTCTTCGGGGAGCTATTAAAGGAGTTCAGCACCGATGCCAGTGGTGCCGCATGAAGAAAGGGCAACCTCAAGAAATGCCAACCGGAGACTTACCACCAGAGCGGCTGAGACATGGTGCACTGCCATTCACGTGCTCAGGAGTGGACTGCTTCGGACCAATGCTCGTCACTATTGGCAGACGAAACGAGAAGAGGTGGGGAACCTTGTTCACATGCCTCACAACACGGGCTGTGCACATTGAGTTGGTACCTTCACTATCAACCGACTCAATGCTGATGGCTCTTCGAAGATTCGCAGCGAGGAGAGGGATGCCCAAAACGATGTATAGTGACAACGGCACGAACTTCGTTGGCGCCAATACGGAGTTGAAGAAAGCCTTGGAAGACATGAGTGGTGAGCAACTAGCATCAAGGGCAGAAGTGATGGGAGTACAATGGAAGTTCCTACCACCCGGGGCTCCAAACATGGGCGGAGCTTGGGAACGCTTGGTGAGGTCTATAAAGACCGCACTAGCAGCAACTCTGCACGAAAGGGCACCGAAGGAAGAGGTGCTGCACACTCTGCTATTGGAAGCAGAGCATATGGTGAATTCTCGGCCTCTCACCAACCTGGCCGACAACCCCGACGAGGAAGCGCTAACGCCCAACCACTTCCTAATTGGGCGGTCCAATGGTGCAGGCACAGTGGGTGTCCACACGGACCACGACCTCGTGGGTCGTGACACATGGAGGAAGGCGCAACGTCTGGCGGACCACTTCTGGAGGAGGTGGCTAAGGGAATATCTGCCGACGCTGCGCCCAAGGAAGATCGACGGGAAGGCTGACTCCGTGGACGTTCAGATCGGCGACATAGTGCTGATCGTGGACCCCGGCCTACCACGCAACACCTGGCCACGAGGAAGAGTGCAGCAGGTGTACCCCGGACCAGATGGGAGGACAAGGATCGCTGACGTCGCAACGCAGGGTGGAGTGCTGCGCCGACCGAGTTCCCGCATGGTGATGATCGTCCAGGGCGCGTCGACAACTACATGCAGTGATGGTGCTGTGCACGAGGGGGAGAATGTAATCAACGCGCAATAGTAATAAATACCAAAGATTAGTTAAGGCATTTTATTTTTGTTGTTTTTGTTGAAATAATTTTATGTAAATAGATAAGGATAAATATATAGGTTTAGGGAAAAATAGGGAAAAATTATATATAGTAAGGTTCTTTAGATATTAAGTTTTTAGGATAACGAAAATGTTTTTTGTAATAAATTTAGCAATAAATTAAAGTTAGCTCCGTAGATATTAAGGTTAGGGAAATAGGGTTCATATATAATTATAGAGCTAGTTTTAAGGCATGCGATAAGGTATAACACATGTATGTAAGTGTTACAAATAAATACGCGTGCGTTAAGATATAAGGCATTTATTGCACTGGCTCATGGCCGGCGCGCAGGCCGGTTATATCGAGTAACTTAACCTAACATCCCTCCACCACAAAATCTTAAAATAAACCAACTTCACTAAAGCTTATAATTTTTCGAAGGCACCATTCTCAAGGCGGGTCTTAGAGTAGGGTTGCCTCTAGGCCTTGCATGGTCTTGAGCTTGTGGACTTTCATCGGAATCCGTATTTATCAATCATGAAACCTAAATAAGACACAGAATTTTGAAAAAGTTTACATTTCTCTTTATTTAAAACCAAACCGGCATCTTGTAAACGTTTAAAAACTAATTCTAGACGTTGTGTATGCTGGACTCTATTTGAACCTGTTATCAACAAGTCGTCTGATCGACAAAGTACTCCATCAATGCCCTGCAATAAAGTTTCCATCGTCCTTTGGAATATAGCCGGTGCATTTGCTAAGCCAAATACTAGACGGGTGAATTTGTATAGTCCTTTATGCGTATTTATCGTAGTCAGTATTTGTGATTCCTCATGTAAAACGAGTTGAAAATAGGCGGAACTCAAATCTAAATGCGAAAATTGTTCACCCCCGTGTAATTTTGAAAATAACTCTTCAATTGTAGGTACCGGATATTTTTCAATAACTAAGCATTTATTTAAGGTCACTGAAAAATCAGCACAGAGACGAATTTTGCCATTCTTTTTAGAATAGGAACAATTGGAGTAGCAAAATCGGAATGTTCAACAGGAATTAGGACCCCGGAGTCCACCAATGACTTTAACTCCGTTTCTATTTTATTTCGCAAGGCAAATGGTACAGTTCTGGCTCGATAAAATATAGGCTGAGTGTTGTCTTTTAATGTTAACCGTACTTTACTTATATTATAACGCCCTAACCGGTCAGAAAATAATACTGGGTACTTGTTTATGTAAAATTCAACGTCTGTTGCTTCAGAACAGTGATTTATTTTGGCCAACTGTAACTTATACATAGATAAAAAATTTCTACCTAGTAGTGGCGGTCCCGTGGTCTTTACAATGTGTATATCTATGATTTTCTTGTCGCTTTCATAGGTAACTGGTACTTGCATAATGCCTGCTACTTCTAACCTGTCTCCCGAGTAAGATTTTAAAATAGAATTTGAAGGCAATAAGGGTATATTTTGAAATGTCTTTAAATAGATGTCTAAGGGAATGGTCGTAGCAAAAGATCCACTATCCACTTCAAAAATCATAACTTCATTATTCACATCGACAGACAACGTCATCGGCTCGCCGCGATAGCTACGAATGTTACAAATGATAGTGTTCTTACCGTCATCGCTTACATTGTTGCATTCCTCACTCGTTTGAATATTATTAATGTGGTTTTTAACTTTTTTACACATCTTTTTTAAATGACCTTTTTCACCACAACTTTTGCACTTATAATTAGAGAAACGACATTGTTTTGCATCGTGATTATTATAACCGCACACAACACATTTTTGACCTTTATAACCCGACGTTAATCTAAATATTTCCGCGTTTCTTGATAACTGCGACGACGTCGATTGCCGAGCTGCTTCCCTCGAACTATTTATTGCCACCGCAATTTCCAACGACTTCGTTAAAGTTAAGCTGGAAGTGTCTTCCATAAACAGTTTATCGCGTTCTGGACCCGCCGACATCCCAATGATGAACCTGTCCCGCAGCATTTCATCTGAAACAGCTCCAAACTTGCAATCTGCTGCCAGTTGACGAACTCGAGCCGCCCATTGGATGAATGCTTCTCCCGACTCTTGTACTGCTGCATGAAATTTATGTCTCTCCGCTAACAGTGACTTCTTTGGCAAAAAATGTTTATCTATTTCAGTCGTCAATTGTTTATAAGTGATTTCTTCAACTGATTTTGGAGAAATCAATTCGCGTACCAACTTATACGCTTCCACATTGAGTGCGTTTAATAACACTGCCTTTCTTCGCGTATCTTGACTTTTATCATCACCCGTTCCTATTAATGCATTTGCCACCAACCACTGGGTGAGTCGTTCTTTGAACAGGCCCCAATCCTGGCCCAGCTCAAATTGAGGAGCATTTCCGATAAAAACACTCATTGTTTTTGTGGGTAAACGTACTCGTCGCCACTTGTTACAAATAAATACGCGTGCGTTAAGATATAAGGCATTTATTGCACTGGCTCATGGCCGGCGCGCAGGCCGGTTATATCGAGTAACTTAACCTAACAGTAAGGTTATAAGATAAATAAATATAAGGGCGGAAAGGGCTAACTCATAGTGAAAATAGGGCTTGCCTAAGGGCAAATTGGGGTCGGTAAACCCCGGTCGTCGATGCGGTATTGCCCGGGGGTACTTAAGCAAGTGCCGAAATTGCAAAATTACATCCAGTTCGAGCAATACTACATCGACTACAACAAGCAAGCAGTTAGCCCTGGAAGCCCTTCAAGACTAGAAAAGGATTTTATTCTCCACATCAGCTACCCCCCCTCTGCTACCCTCGCACCCCTCACCGAGTGCGAGACGTAGTACGGTACACAACGCGGCTTCGGTACGTGCATTGGCAGGGTGCACGGGACGGACGGCAACCAGCGCTAGGCATACCACGGCCTGGTCCCCCCCCCCCCCCGTCCGTCGACAAAGGGTGGTTGACCCTGGTGCTTCGACCAACCACCGTCGCACCGAAACAGAAGCAATATAATAATCATCAGCTCACAAAAAAGTGGTATTTCGTCTTATTAATTTTAATATTCGAAATGCACTGTATTTTACCCCAATCAATCTGATCAGTCAATGGGTAAACATTGATTGCGTTCAAATGAGGTGCGGTCAAATAAACGGCGCAATTTGATGTTAAGTTAATGTATGGAAGATAGAAAATTTATTTAATTTTTATTGCAAAACTACCCTTTTTCTTGGTCAGCCGTTAGACATTTCTTCACAGAAATTGATCCTCACAAGCTACACTATGATTTGGTATAATAATACAGGTTTTTTTAAAAATTTGTCTATCAACCAGTCCTTTTAATAGACCTTTTTTTCTTGCTTTCTGTCTCTTGAAGCTGGTATGGGCATGAAATGAAGAGGGATGAAAACAATTTTCTACAAAATGAAACTTAATTTCAAACCTAAACCTGATGGCCAAAAAAAGAGATGCATGGCTTTCGTCATTATGCCATGATGATTTGTAGTGAAAATAAATATTTTATCGCCCCCATATGATGGGTGATGAAAGACAATAAGTTTATATGTAACTAGCTGTGCCTGCGACGTCGCTCGCGTTGAATAGTTAAAAAAATCTTCCGATATTGAAATATTTTTCATTGCTGCTTCGCTCCTATTGGTCTCAGCTTGATGATATATAGCCTATAGCCTTCCTCGATAAATATACTATCCAACACTGAAAGATTTTTTTAAATCGGACCAGCGGTGCCTGAGATTAGCGCTTTGAAACAAACAAACTCTTCAGCTTTATATATTAGTATAAGATAACGAGGTGTTTTCTGTACGTCACTATAGTAGAATTGTTTTGTCCGTGCAGTTTGGATCATAAATCAAGCTCTGCCTCAGCCCGGCTAAGGCGGTGAGCGTGTTGCGCGGGCGCAACGCCATTATCGATAAAAACTTATTCTTATCAAAGAAAGATTATCAATCTTATAAAAATCATTATTATCTTTTTGGCTGTTAATTTTAATATTAGATATAAGTATTTATATGTATTTTTAATATAACTTGTTACATTCTACACTTTTGTACTTATAGTTTTTTTAACATAGATACCTAATTAATAATTTATTATAAGTCATTATTTTTCTTATAACTAACCCACAAAATGACAAAACTAAATACACTATCGATAACGCTTATCGACAACAATAAAGAGCATCACTATGCCCGCCCATAAGGCCCGTGAGTGGAAGAGAGAGCGAAATACTCGCTTTATTTTATGACTCAAACTGCACGGAGAAAATAATTCTACAATAGATGAAGTTAACCTAGCTAGATTGAATGGCACGCACCTGTGCATATGCGATTTTGGTGACTTTCTCCAGATCGTTTTGGGCGCCGCTTGTTATCGAGTTGAATGTAATGGCTTCTGCGGCTCTACCACCCAACGCCATGCACATACGGTCGAACAACTGAAATATTGTAAGAGCATAATAATGACAGCGGTTAACGGTTTTAAACGCGGTAATTTTGATTTTTATTATTCGCACGTTTCGGCCACTTTTCAGTAGCCGTGATCATGGAAGACAAAGGTGTCGAGTGCCAATGAGTATTGTCAAAGTTTTACTTGGCCCACCGCCAACTTGTTCATTTTAATTATTTAGTTTTGATTTTGTTCATGGTTATTATTTATTCTATTGTCACTGAAAAATTGAGAGGAAGATTAGGTTGGGATATAATCAGGAGGGATGAAAGTCACGTGACAAAAATAATGTTAAACTACATGATAGCTGGGCACAAATAAAAGTAGACCAAAAAAAGATGGATGGATTGTGTGAAGGATGATATGATATGTGGTGTGATAGAAGATGTAGAGGAGTGTGGAAGGAAAACACATATTGTGCCGATCCCAAATAATTGGGATATCGTGAAAGAAAAGAGAGGGGGAGCCTAATTGAATTAATAATTACCTCTTCTTTGCTATATAATTTCTGATCGGACGTGGTGTATTGAGCGAAGCCCAACGCCATGTTCGTTCTTGGTACTATGGTCACTTTGAGAAGAGCGTCCGTATGTTCCAACAGCCATCCGACCAAAGCGTGTCCGGATTCGTGGTACGAGACGATTCTCTTCTCCGCTGGAGACATCGCATGGCTACGCTTTTCTGTGCCACCTGGGACAGATAAAAATGTTTTCATTTAAACCAGTGGTTTCCAAACTTATTTTGTATACCGCCCACTTTGAGAATAAATTATTTTTTAGCGCCCCCATTTTTTTCACCTACTTAAAAAACATTATAACGTCAAATTAAATTAATTGATTATTGAGAGCTACATTAGCGGAGATTCATTCTAAACGAGACTTTTACTATATATAGCCCACAAGAGTTAACTTTTTACCTACTGCGCTTAGGTCTCACCTAAGCGCAGTAGGTAGTACACAAAGGTGCTGAGGCCTCAAGATAACTCTTATGGGCTACACCTGCCAATGCCCATTTTTTTCTGGGTCTCTTACTGCCCCCTTTTAGGTCTGCAGCGCCCACAAGGGGACGTTATCGCCCACTTTGGGAACCACTGATTTAAACCAAGTGAAAAGTCAAAAAGAAAATTTAGGACAAGATTCAAAAAAGACAAAATAGTAACATAACATCAGTTATGGTGTCCTAAAAAGCTGATCTTCCGCAAGGATCTCTAAGGGATTCCAAGGCTGAGCTCAACAAGGCAAGGTAATGTGTTTACACACAAAATTTACATATTACTTAAAACTGCAATTAATTAATGTAATCAAACTTATCATTACAAATACAACAAAAACATAAAAATAAACGGATTTCATTCACGATGTTTTTGTACGTTGACAGGGCAGCTGCCATTTTGTTTATTTAAAGAAAAATCACTACACTCGTAAGGTATTAACGCGAAATACTTTAGTTTAAAAGCAATACGCCGGCCGAAGTGGTGGTGACATCGTCTCGCTATACCAATGAATTTGAGGGACAGGGATGGATAGATATGCATACGATTGAGCAGAAAGAGAAGGACTATAGTAAGCAATGTATGGAGATTTCCAATTGACACGCACGAATCCGCATTTAATAATAAACAGAAATGTTGTTAGGAAAAAATGCTTTTCAGGAAGGTAACAAAAATAAAGTAACAAACAACTATATATGCTTACCAACGACCCTTTCAACTGCATACTCCAGATTCGTTGCCTTGACAATGTTCTGCTTGTGCCTCGCCGCGTGCAACGCGGCCTCGTTGCACACGTTCGCGATGTCAGCACCGCTGAAGCCAGGAGTCAGGTAAGCTAATCTATAATATATACAAAATTAGAGAAATAAATGCATACGCACTGATTTATATATATATATTGTACAGTCGCGGAATGACAAAGTTCGTCACTTTAAAGTTGACTTTTGCTTGCACGAGTACAACAAACAGTACTGTAAATATTTAAATAAATGTTACGTTTATAAAATACTAGTTGACCCGTGCCCACTTCACTGGGCAGCAAAAAAATACTTATAATTAATTGCAATCAAATATATATGTCACTCAGGAATGCAGCTTTCCACTGCTGAAATTTTTTTCAAAAACGGTTTAGTAGATCCAGCGTTTATCAACTACAACGTCACAAACTCACAAAATTTACCTCTTTATAATATTAAGTATAGATAGAAATGTTAAAAAAAAATACAACGTGACAATGACAGACACTGAGATTAACAATAAGGAAGCTTCAAGACAAGATAAAAAGTCTTTGATCTAAGTTATTTAAAACTTAATTGTCAAACAGTCAAAGATAATTTTCTATGGAACAGTCTGTTCTGTGACTTATGTTAAAAAAGTAACATGTGCTCAAGCAGTTTGAAAATTGGCGAACCTTTTCATACAACGATTGAACAAAAATCGCATAGGATCTTAAAGTGATTTACCGTTTGACATAAAAGTCTGGCAAGATTTCAAGAACGATTCCCTTAAGGTGCCTTTCGAATATTTCTTCTCGCTCTTTCAGTGTGGGAAGGTCGATAAGGATGTGCCTATCGAAGCGACCTGGACGAAGCAGGGCCTGAAAATCAATAAACATCATCAACAATGAAAATGATGTATGTGTTCAAAATAGAAGATTGTTACACAAGAGGTGAAAGTGACCTGTTTGACGAGATGAGCGATAATACACACCTTGTCCAAAACGTCCGCTCTGTTAGTGGAGGCCAAAACGACGACGCCCTCCCTGCTCTTTATGCCGTCCATCTCCACCAGCAGCTGGTTGAGGGTCTGTTCGCTCTCGCCGCCGCCGGGGCCCCAGGAGCTGGCCCCGGAGGCCCTGGCGCGACCCACGGCATCCAACTCATCTATGTAGATGATGCACGGCGAACGCGTGGCCGCCTCTTTGAACAGGTCCCTGGGGATATAGTGCGATTTACACGACACGTGGACCTGATGACGGGAAATCTCATTCAGCAGCCTATGCAGTGACCCCAGTTGGGTGTTTCTTAACACTGAACACGAATGTCCCTATCTCATAAAATAAAGCCTGGTATCAACTTTAGGGTTCAAAGTCAAATGACTGAGTTATAACGTTTTAATCGTATATATACCCATTTCATACAAAATCTATATAAACAGAGTGAGACAACAACAATAAATCGTTTCATTTTAAATTCAACCGAAATAACACCGCGAGAGCACAGCGCACATATATGTACTCAACAAGTCAAAAGGGAAGAGAAAGTTAGGTATGTTTCTGATTCTATCCATAGGTGGATAGAATTTGAAATTGCCTGAATTCTGTATCCTACTTATTCCATACCTTTATATATATTGTTACATGCCGACAAAGGGAATGCACATCTGGCTTATTACCTTTCCTGTATTGGGATTTCTTTTGTTTACTTTTGCAGTTAGACAATAGCCTATTGTAATTGTGCTGTATTTGTTTATGGCCGCAGGTGTGCAGATTACGGTTTCTCGGAAACTCCAGTCCACGCGGTCGATTGTCGTATTGTACAGTTTAGTATAAAACAAGGTGGGCGTGGTGAGGCCATCGAGCGACGATTACGACACGAGCAAGACGTGTGTAGTACATGCGATAAGCGATATAGTGACGGACTTTGCGCGTGTTATTGGTTCGTCCAGTTATATTTGTACCTGTTTGTATAATTGTAATAAAAGTCTACAGTAATTCCAACGGAATTTTCATTCGAGTCCCGGACTCGTAAAAATAAAAACGAAAACTGTTTCATATTTTCGGTGGCTTTTCGACACTAATTGCGGCAAACGCAATCTCTACTAATGCGAATATCAATATTTTCGACTATTATTTTGCAGCAACGTTATCAAAACAATATTGTGGTAATTAGTAGTCGTAGTATCGCAATGGTATCGTACTTTGAATATTTTCGCAACACCGAGATATTGAAATAGCAGAATTGAGCCCCATTTAGAATTTGCCTTCAACGTCTTTCTATTTGAACCATATTGATTAAAACTTAAATTACAAGAAACTCCTCGATGCCACCCGTGATCAGAAGGCTGGCTCATATTCCCAACAAATAAGCATCGCTATACAGCGCGGCAATGCAGCGAGCCGACTTTCTGGGCACGCTACCATCTGGCAGCGATTTGTTACACAGTTTATAATCGCTTCTACTATTTATAACTTAGTTTATTTTTAGTCTTAATTGTATTTTAAATTAGTAAATAAAACTTAAATCAGTCTCAATTTGAATGTCCTAATACTTTTCAATTTCTTTTCCATAACTGAACATTCATAATACTTGTTGTTAAGGTGTCCGATATACGACCAGCCCAGGTGTGACCTCGAGACCTTTACAAAAACCAGGATCACAGAGGTTACTATTTTTTATTTGATGTCAGACTCGAGACCGGGAGCGGTTTTGCTTGCGTCTGTTTAAAGAGGCTATGAAGCGCAACAGCACGTGGTGATGGAGGGTTCCGTCACCTCTGACGTCATGTATGTAAAAATAAAAAATATCTATGATAATGTGTGTATGTGTAGGTAATATGTATGATATATAAAGTTCTGATTTGATAAAACTAAAAAACTAAAAAGTATAAAATAACTTATTTCTAAAGCTATTATTATTAATATATATTATCAAAAACATCTTAAAGTCGGTGCTTAGTAATTTTCAAAATATAGTAATTTTTATGTTTTACTTTGCACCGACTTCAAGATGTTTTAGACAATATATATTAATAATAATAGCTTTAGAAATAAGTCATTTTATACATTTTAGTTTTTGAAGTCGGTTTTTTTAAACGAAGTTTTTATTTTTTATTTGTTACTTTTTACTGTCTAGCTATGTATGGGTGGACCTACGAATGGTGCCGCGCTTCTTAAAAAATATAGGTCCCAAGAACCGGAAACAAAAAAAAATGATCGTAAATTGAAAACTACTGGGCCAAACTATGTAAAATTTTTAGGGGACTACATGGCAGCTATTCCGCGTCGAACAAAAAAAGAATCACGTAAATCGGATCATAAATTACGGAGTAATCGGCGAACATACATAAAAAAAGCAACAACAAAAAAACAAAAAAGATCCCGACGAATTGAGAACCTCCTCCTTTTTCGAAGTCGCTTAATAAAAAAGAACACCTAATATTAAAATACTTGTAAAAAAAAGGCCCTGACTATGATAGGGGTGAAGAGGGGTCTGAAGGGCCTTAGTGATACAAGTTTAAAATTACAATGTAATCTAGGAAATAAGACTAATTAGTAATTTAAGTAATATTTTTTATTTATTTATTTTTTTTTTTATTGCAGGTGATCAGCAGACAGGCAGACGGCCCACTTGATGGACAGCGGTTACCATCGCCTATGGACATTTGCAACACCAAAGGTGCTACGAATGCGCTGCTGCTCTCTTTAGGGAGCCTGGAACCTGGTCACTAATGCCGGAACACAACACAAGGTTGTTTTGGCGACATACTCTAGACCAGGGGTGGTAGCCATCCAGTCGGGCAAATGCCCTACCACCTGGCTGTGGGTTGTTTTGTCGCCTCTTACGACAGGCCGCCCGGCCGCAGGAAATTGTATTCTTTCTCCGTTCCTGCACGGATAGGACGAATAGTAGCAATTGGGCCCCTGGCGTATTAGAATATTGTACATCCTTACCTGACTCTAGCAGCGCCCAATCCGCCGATCATCTCTATGAACTCGGAACCGTTCATTGATAGGAATGGCACGTTGGCCTCCGTGGCCACTGCTTTGGCTAACAACGTCTTGCCACAGCCCGGTGGCCCTAAAAGCAAGGCGCCTCTGGGGACCTAAAAACCCACAATATTATATGCTCAGACTACACTCTCACGTCATCTATCTATATATATATAACATATATATCTATATAACATGACGTGTCGGCACATTGAGGCTATTAAAAAAAAAACTGAAATAGACTATATCGAGGGCTTCAAAACAAATGGGCGTATGCGCAAAAATGCCATTTTTTTGTTGATTACTAAAATCTATGCATGTTACAATTTAGAAAGTCTTACCAGCATGCAAGTGTACCTAAATAGATGGGAATCCCAAATTTCAGCCTTATACAATCAACTAGTTTTGTGTTTTCAAAATTTTGTCCCTTATGTAAAACTGCACTTTTGTCTATACGCATTTGTTATAAAACCCTCGATATCTATATAACATGCTGTGTCGGCACATTGAAACTATTAAAAAAACCCAGCTGAAGTCGACTATATAAACGACGGAGAGGAAGGACGATGCATTTTCTGTTAAGATTTATTGTCCGTCCGTTCGGCATTTACGTAAAAACTACTTGGTCGATTTCGATGCGATTTCCACTGATCGACAGTTATTTTTAGACTTAAAATCTACACTATTTTTTATCATTAAATTATATTTTTATCATACCACTAAAATTAATACATGGATGAAATAGAAAAAAATATATAATTACTTATATGTTTTATAGCTATTCCCAAATTTTTAATAGATTTTGAATGATATTAAAAACGAAAAGTACCTAACTTTAATACGTTCGATAGAACCACGTTTTCGACCAAGATTTTTCCCGTTTCACTAATTTGCCGGCGTTCAAATCGTAAGCCCAAGTGGAACGGTTATTCGACCCACCTCTTGACATGGGTCGTTATGAGCGTTGTATGATCGAAAATTCGCCACCACAACGAGCGCAGTCGCCTTGTGGAATGGACTAACGGAGCATTTTGAGCTCAGCGAGCTACTAATAGAACGCGATGTATGAAATACAAACACCAGAATATATTAAAAACATACAGTCCATGCCGATATTACAATAACGACGTGCGGTCATTTCTAATCCTATTGTTTATCCTTACGGACTATACGTACTTTAGCGCCTAAGCTCTTGTAATGTTCAGGCCTTTTCAGGTAATCCACGAACTCCATAACTTCGACTTTAGCCTCCTTCAAGCCGGCGACGTCTTCAAACTTCACACCCTTCCCTTGACCACTCATTGAATCGACTAAAGTGAACTTTGCACGACCAAGTTGACTCTGCAAATGAAATGTTGTTTTAAAATAAAATAACTAAATCCTATTGTAAAATATACCTAAAAATAATCTTATACATAAGTAGTTACAAACCATGTAAACATGCTACCAAAGGGAAGCGGGCCAAGAAGTCTGGCTGTTTTGTCAATTGGATGGCTGAACCAGACATCTGGTTATTATTTATTAATATTTTTATTTCAGGTGAACAGGTCCCATGTTACATAGTATATTGCATAGAATTAGCTTCTAATCATTAAAATTATAAAGGACATTGCCGGGATTCTTAAGAACGTTCAGCATGAACATCTATACACGTAATTACAATATGTTTAGGTAGCTTATTGTATTTGAAACCCATGTGTGATTATCTTTTTCTACAAGAACTCGGCTGAAAATAGAATTTGGCCCTAAATGTTTGACATTAACATAACCTGCAGGCAGAGATTTGAAATATTATGTTTTACAGTGCAATTTTATTTTTTACAAAAATGTTTCATGCTACACATAAGTGAACAATGTGAACAGTTTTTGTACAATATTGATTGTTTTAAACGAATAATTTATATATTTGTGATTTATTTATCGCAATGTTAGGTCAAGGAACTGAGTCCATACAGCTTTGTTTGACGTATGACACTTGACAGTGACATAGTAGACGCTTAGATGTTTTGAAATGCCATTAAAAAAATTGATATCGAAAACGAATGAATAATCAACTAAATAACAGAATAAAAAAGTGTTGAGCAACAGAATGTTACACAGGTATAACGATATTTTCACGCGTAAGTTATCTAGATTCTTATTAATTATAATGGTTTAAATAATCAGATAAGAATGCTTTTGAACTTAGTTATATGGTAAGCGAGTATCGATTCTTAAAACATTCAACACCATTATTTTCCGGTTAGCGAAGTTCTTAAAATATGGCACTACTTAAAAAGATAATAAGTAAAAATCTCCTTTTATATGTATAAGTTTTGTCTTTGTAGACGTTGATGCCGAAAACCACCATTCGTTTCGATTTAAATAGTTAAAACAAAATACAATACAATCACACTCATGAATGTGAATGAGTGTGAATATTTATTGTAACAAACAGTAAGGCCAATGACAGGTTTTCTTTGTTAAATCAAAACTATTGTAACACTTAAAATTACTATATTTCGCTTTTTTGATGTTTTACTTGGCAACATGTTTTACAAACAACAACTGCAAGATTTTGTAGAACATATATTTTGTGTTTATTAATGAAGTGGGTGTCTTTTTTGCTAGTTTTTTTCACATGTATGACTTTCAAAAAATGTTGTGCGGTGGGATTGTCTGAATCAAAACTTTTAAAATGTTGTATGACGCTTTTAGTCACAAGTTATTGCTAAAATATTTATGGATTTAATATGAAATTTTACTTACAAAGCCACCGAGATTTATGTTCATTTTCATATGTCTCGTGGAATATAAGAACGATAAGATAACAGCGCCAATTAACAATGTAGTTATCACTTTGCCTGCAACACTGCCATTTCTGTCATATATTACTCGAACACCTGTAAATGTTTCTTTTTTAATCGTCATTATATTAATACGTGAAACAAAAACTGGAGGAGTTTGAAGTTTCGCACACTTATAGTTTATATAGAGCAGGAGTGCAAAATGCTTTAAAATATATTTTTATACATTAAAAAAAAACATGTATAAAAAATACATTAAATCAATAAAAAAAAATTACACACATCGTGTATTTGATACACACGCGTATATATTCCTTTGTTTATTGTTAAAGTAAAATTACCAGTGTAGCGAATTCTGTGATTGTAGAGTGACAACAGAACCTTAATAGTGTTATTATAATTTAAGTTTCGAAATTCGAATTTCGACCGCTGGGCTACCGCTAGTACCTAATGATTGAGAAGTGAGTGCCACTCCACCAATATGAAGGATTCTATACAGGTGATAAAAATTCATGGTTCTCCATTTGTCTATGGAATCATAAAGAAATTAAACAAAGCAGAATTTTACCAGTAGCGGGTTGAGCCCTGGCAGATTTTACTTACATAGTTACACATTTGAAATATTAACATCAATATATAATTAATAATATTTTAATGAAAGACATAATAATAATTGAAATATTAATTAAAAAAATATATGTAGATATCTATATATAATAAATAAATAAAGGTAATATTATACATATATCATAAAAGGTGCTCAACGAAATGAATAGGAACAATTATTTAAATAACAAATTAAGATCCTGCTTACATGCATAGCATACCATTGAAACTAGTAAAATGTACTGTATACAATTACATTTATGCAAGAATAATTATTTCAAGTAATTTCATAAAAACTTAATAAGGTTTTTTCATATGGGTGAGTAATGTTTAATTTAACCAGTTAAATATTTTAAAATGCTAGTCATTTCGTAAAAAATATTCTCTAACAATTTTTTTTAGATATTTGCAGCCTAGTTCTCTCCTTAGATCCCCCCTCGGTTCATATTTTCAAGGTCATTAAAGATCAACTTGATTATTTTTCAAAAATAAACATATATTTTTCATTTCAGAAATGAAAAGAACGAAAAATTGTACGTCTGAATACGTACTTAGGTCTTTTCGCGCGTCAGCAACTCCCGCATCCGCGCAGCCTTCGTGTCCGTGACATAGCAGACAAACTGCAGTTGCTTACGCTGTTACGGTCACATTTTACGGAAACCGGCTAGTTACGTGGGGTACAAAAATGTCTAGCCATAGCTAGCGATGTGCGATTGTTACTTTAAAAAAATTGAATGAATCGAAAATTGTGTAAGCGCGTATTCGATTGTCGATTCATTCGTCATAGCTAAATAACAATCGATCTTAATAAAAAATCGAATACATTTGCGCGAATTCATAGTGGTAAAATATGTTTTACCAATCTTCCTGTGCAATCTTCGAGTAGTAATCATAAACAAGCGCAGGCCAATTGACAAGTGAGCCATGAACACAACATAATAACATATCAATAACAATCGACATACAATCGAAAAACACCAAATGTTTCTCGATTGCAATCGAATAACCGGAACAATCGAATACTTCGATTGTTTTTAGTAACAATCGACCATCGCTAAGCCATACGTCCTGGTCGGTCGGCCGCCGGTCGAAGGGGAAGGCCCCAGGAAATGCTGGCATGACGTTGTGAAGAAAACATTCTTATCAATGGGCTCAAAACGGAGAATGCTGAAGAACGCGCGAAACGATGTAGAAAAAGTAGGAACGCGGACCCCGGGCCTCGGAGTGAAAGATCCGGTCGCAACCGGGATTTAACACTCGGATGATGATGATGATGATAAAATAATAAATTTATTGCAACAACTATTTATATAACCTTTTTGGTCAACCCTACTGACCATCAACGTGTGATATCATGATCGGCTATCGGTGAACCTTCTGCATATGGGTAGTAAGAATATATATAAAATCCTTGTCACTTGGAATTTACCTTACCTTCCTTTACACCCAAATTCTTCTCAGTCTCCCTCAGTTTCTCTTCGAAACGATGAATATCACCAACATTCATGTGATAAACACGATGGTTTGTCTGAAATATGACATAGAATTTATAATTTAATATTCATCTAAAACCTTACAGCGACTGTAACTACTCACCACCAGCTGGGCTAGCAGCGTGTTTGCTGTGTTTCAGCAAAAAAAATCATTTTCTGAGGTAAACATTGTAATTAGAGGATTTATTACATTCAATTACTGTAATTGACCAAATGTGTCGTATTTATAGTGTTAAAAATAACGCTGTTAACGATATATGTACACATAATTATTTTTAATTTTATTTTTTATTATTTATAATAACTTCATTTCTTTTGCAAGCATTTATATTTGACAGCTTGGCGACATATTAATTAGTAATGCCTTAATGTGTCACAACTGGATTTGTTATAAAAATTATATACTTTTGATAAAAATATTATATCTTGTAATAAATATACCCACATTTCAATAAACATATTTTACATATATTAAATCAGGTATTTTATATAGACTAGTAAACAAGTGCCTTTTGGACAAACTTTTTCAGGAATGTCATCTAGATGATTTTTGAAAAAAATGAAGTTCCGCTTGCAAAAATTGTAAAAGTTATTAACAATTAACTAAAAAAAAGGGGTCAAAAAGTAATACAGATTTTTCAAATTTGAAAGAAGATACGAAAAGAGGAGAAAATTTCCTAAAAAAAGTCTTAACTCCCGAAACTGTAAGATCAATATTTATAATTTTCCCAGAGGGATGAAA
The DNA here is from genome assembly GCA_012273795.1 of Dendrolimus punctatus. NCBI lineage: Eukaryota > Metazoa > Arthropoda > Insecta > Lepidoptera > Lasiocampidae > Dendrolimus > Dendrolimus punctatus. Next base: position 120,589 of record JAABVI010000071.1, on the reverse strand, counting down.
ATACGGCCGAAAACGGGTACTCTGGCTTACGCAAGGCACACCCACATCGGCCCTTTAATGAATAAATATTATTTAAACATACTAAATATGAAAATAAGAAATTGAAAAAATTCAGGCACTAACTGCATAGATGAATGAACAATAATCTGCTTGAAATTTTTTTTATAACAATTTTTCATTTAGTAATCCAATAGTTAATTAATAACATTTTTTTGCTTGAACATGAACATTGTAAGTGTGATAATTGTTAAACTATAAATTTAAGATTTTTTCCTTTCTTGGAGCAATTCTTGAAAGGCTTTAGAATAGAACCCCGTTGGAAAAATTAGAAAATGTTTATTATTTTTTTCATTAATAATTTTCGTTGTTTTAAACTTTTAATTTTGTAATAAAAATTAGAATATAATAACTTACTTTTTTGCCTCTTATAACAGCGCCTTCGTGTAAAATAATAGTGACTACTTCCATGTCTGGTCTTACAATCAGTTCATCAACTTCGCCCTTTGATAACATTGAGTACACAAACTCATTCCAGGAAACATAATGAATTAACTGAAATGCAAATTGAAAAAAATCCTTGTTTATTGTTTTAAGATTCTAAAAATCATTTTGGCAAAAATGAAACCCTTATTATATACATATATATCGAGCCTTTAACACCATTTTATGGTGACATTTGCATTTAATTGTATTATTGCTTGTATAGGTGTTTCAAACTATTATTAAACAAAATAATAATGCATACTTCTTTAAACAATGTATTTTAAGATATATTCATAATTTCAAGTGAATCGGTTGACAATTGTCTGAGTTATGTTTGCGCACTTGAAACTTGAAAAATGTAGTTCGAGATGAACACACATGAAGCTTGGAGAAGTAGAAATCATTGAATAACTTGTCAATACCTTTAATCTGAAATGTTGGCGACACCACACCCTTCCCCATTACCGTAGGCGTGCACCAGGGATCGGTCCTTAGTCCGTTTCTGTTCAGCGTGATATTAAACGAAGTGTCGAACAGCATCAGGGATGCGCATGAGCAACCTCCATGGTTGCTCATGTATGCTGACGATATCGCGCTGGCAGATTCGGACAGGGGGCGCCTGGTGGGACGTGTAAATGCGTGGAAGAGATCGCTAGAGAACGGCGGTTTGAAACTAAATGTGGCGAAGACTGAGTACTTGGCCTGCAACACTACAGATCCTACATCCGTGCGCATAGGCGAAGATACGGTCGAGCGCACGGATCAGTTTAAGTACTTGGGATCTGTCCTTAGTGCGTCCGGGGATATCGACCTCGACGTCAAGGCCCGTATCGCAGCAGCTTGGGCCAAGTGGCGTGAGGTGACAGGTGTCATTTGTGACCCTAAAATGCCGGTCAAATTAAAAGGACAGGTCTATAAATCCATCATTAGACCTGTCCTTTTGTATGGCAGTGAAGCGTGGCCAGTACTTGAGCGACACAAGCAAGAGCTGCGTGTCACGGAGATGAATATGCTGCGATGGATGTGTGGAGTGACGCGGAAAGACCGGGTCAGGAACTCCCGCATCCGCGGCAGTCTTCATGTCCGTGACATAGCAGACAAACTGCAAGAGTGTCGCTTACGCTGGTACGGCCACGTTTTACGCAGACCGGCTAACTACGTGGGGAACAAATGTCTAGACATGCCACCTCCGCCAGGTCCCGGTCGAAGGCGAAGGCCCAAGAAATGCTGGCTTGACGTCGTGAAGGATGACATGCGTGCCAATGGTCTCAAAACGGGGGATGCTGAAGACCACGCGAAGTGGAGTAGAAAAAGCAGCAAAGCGGACCCTGGGCGTCGGAGTGAACGCTCCGAATGCAACCGGGATTTAACGCTCGGATGATGATGATGACCTTAAATCTGAAATGCCTGCACTATACAATTGGCCATCAACATCTCTTTTGAGATCCTAGGGGACCATTTAAAAGAAGTAAAATTGATTTTGTGAAAATTCTAGGGTGACCAAACCATTAAATGTATATTACCTCATTTTGTGTGTTGTCTCCTGGAACTAGGAGTGAGCTCATGACTAGAAGGACACATGTAGTGAACATCCAGAAGATTGCCTTCATTATCAATGATGGAATTTCTTCACCATTATTTTTCTTTTTATCTTTTTTATCCTGGAAATATTCATAAATTACATAAGATTACACAGTTATGCATTTAGTCACTACGAAAGCTTTTGATTGAAGATAATTACATTTCAACGATGATTCTGACAAGATTAGATTAGTTATTAAAAGTAATGATATGCTGTGGTTAGATGGTTGCTAAGCAATTTTAGTTAGCTGTTGGAGAACAATCAATGTTGCAGACTGTATCTTAAAATCAATATTATGTATGAAAACTTCTCTTCTTCTATTTTGTTTGTTGTACTTCTAATAGAGCTCAGTAGTGATTGCATTACTGCAAATTTAGTGTAGTAAATTAGAAATCAATTCATAGTAACTATCTAATATATAAAATTCTCATGTCACAGTTTTGATTGCCATACTCCTCTGAAACGGCTTGACCGATTTTGATGAAATTTTTTGTGCTTATCCGGTATCTATGAGAATCGGCCAACATCTATTTTTCATCCCCCTAAATGTTAGGGGTAGTCCACCCCTTAATTTTTTTTTATTTTTTAGACAAAATTTTTAATTTCTATTTTTTTATGATACAACATACAAAAATACATACAACCCTAATTTATCAACCCTCTGCGACAAACCCCTATTTTAACCGGGCAGGACTACGTCTGCCGGGACAGCTAGTATACTATAAATTAATTAAGTAACTAAACTAAATTGTAACTACTAAACTATGAATTGATTTCTAAATATAAGTATACTAACACTTCCTCACTTCATTTCTTAAGATTTAGGCTTGTTAATTTATAAGCAATATAATCACATTGTGCAAGCATTATACAATTTACAGTGTTTTCATGTACAACAACCTCAGTTGTAAATTTTTGGATATAGGGATATAACAATTAGGTCTCTTGAATTTAAAAGAAACTCTTAGAGGAAAATCATTTGGCTATAGCGATGTAGCGATTCAGATGTAAATTAAAAGGTAGACTAAAAAAAAGACAGATGGATTGTGTGAAGGATGACATGATATGTGATGGAACAGAAGATGTATGTCAGAATAAAGGAGAAGTGGAAGAAAAAGACATTGTGCTAACCCCAATTAATTGGGATATGGTGGAAGAAAAGTGACAGAGTTCAGTTGTAACACCAATTTTACATGTGAGGGTGAATGAAGGATTACTCAGTCCAACCCAGGAAATTTGCCAGCTTCACTTTCATAGCATTAATGAGTCAATATTTGACATGTAAAACCAAAACTTTGTCAGTCTTCATTAAAAAATAATAATTGAGTACAACAAAATGTAGAATGCGAGTATGAAGTCTGATCACGGAAGGCCTAAAATATGCTGGCTAGATATTGTGAAGGATGACATGCATACCAAGTGCAAGTGGAGCAGACCCTGGGCATCAGAGTGAAAACTTTTTTGCAACTGTGATTTAATAATAATGTTGAGAGTGAGTGTGTATTTAGTTTAAAAATCAATATTTGTAACTGACATAGTTTTTCTTTTATACCTCTTGTATATATGGGACCTTCCGCAAGTTATGTCACCCAAAGATGATTTTTTGGACCCATTCCCTGGCCTTATCACAGTTGGGTATATGCAGACCCCTCCTCCCCAAGTGTGACATTACATCATTTGACATTTTACATCAAGAAATTATTAAATTAAATGAGCAGTTGTGTAATCAGTTCAATTTTTTTGTTCTAATTAATATTTCGATGGCTCCTACGTATACTATCGTAAGCCACAAAATGGCAATTTTCATGTTTTAAGTGATTCATAATTAATGAATTATCTGCCATCGATTCGAAAAACAAGAATTTAAATATCATTAAAAACAAAAAAAAAAAATTCCCGTATATAATCGTATGTAATGCAAGTAAGCGCTGTATACTGGCGCATTGTCCTATGCGATCTTTTACGCGGGAGGGACGCGAACGCGTAGGCAGTCGTTGCCTGTAGTAAATATCATTTACGGTTTTATACGCGGAGAGTGTGTGTGCGTTCATACTTATCGACAGACTATAATTTTACTGTCTATAAATTGATAAAGTTGATGTTTTAAAAAGTGAATAATCTATGTTCAATTAATAACTTAAAACTATTTTCGGGAGATTTCAAAATATCCGATATTGCTCCTAAATCGACCACATTTAAAGATGTTTCATATCCGATTTTATTGATGGAAAGAAGAGTATTCCAATTTTCATGTCAGTTTGCAAGAATTTGATAGAGACCAAAGTTAGTTATGAACGTGCATCATTCTTTTACACATATTTTGTATATTTATTTAGTTCTTGACACTATTAGGTCAAAATAATATTAAGTAACATATACGATTATGTACGCGAATATTTGCTAGAAAAAATATATCGTATGTAACACATAGGATATTTTACATGGGATTTTTGAGTTACATAATTATCGTATGTAATACATAGAATTTTTTACGCCGAATTTTAAAGTAATATTATTATCGTATGAACTAGTTACTATTATTAACGTGGTTCATATCGATACTGTATGTGTAACTTACTATTATATACTTCGGTAATTTATGAATTAATAAGTATTGTATACACGATTACCTTCTTTTACTTTCGTAAAAATTACAATAAGTAGCTAATCTTATGTTTAGCTTTCATTATTTCAGATTCACTATTGCCTGAGGCTGTTAATTTGTCAGAAATTGAAGAACTTTTTTTAAATGATCCACAACGATTTGAAGAAAAGGGCATCAATTTTACTGTCCAATGATGATGATGATCATCAACATTGTAAATTTAAGTTAATTACATCTCATTTTTCTAGAATCACGCTGAAATATTACATTGCTATAGTAAATACAAAATATATTTTAATTTAAATGAATTTATCAGAATACTATTTTTTTAGGCGAAGATTTACTGCTACTTTATCTGCTTACTCAAAGCATGAATACTTTCTTGAAATGTACCTTATGATTAAGCTACTTGCTTGAAAACCCCAAAGACATTTCACTCATCTTCTCCTGAATGATCCATTAATCATTTAGATGCTGTCTGTATAAATGATTTTGTCCTTATATTATTCATACTACAATAGAACAACCGCTATCACAACTTTCTTCTATTTCGGACTGTTTTTCACCCCAAGCAACATCGGCAAACTTCAGTCGAAAGAAAAACATATTAAGAAAGGGCCAAGGCAATGGTGAAGGAAATACGAGATTTAGTGGACAGATACAAAAAGATTTTTTTTGGTAAAGCATACATGGTAATAAGAAACCAAAGAAAAGTATAAAATCACCTTGTAAATGTATTGAAAAGATGTCCAACAATCACAGATTTTTTAAAAAATAATTTCTGGTAATTTGGCGATCATCATAAACAATGAGGACATATAGAGTCCAATCCAGTAAGCCAAAATCTCAAGAGACGAGTTTATATTGGTGCTAAATCTTGTTAAAAATATAAGTACGATGAATATAAGTTACCTCTTGCAAGTAGTGAAAATGCAAAAGAAAGTTAATTGATCGTATGCAAGAAGCAACTTTTATCAACGTTGTTGATTAGCGAACAGTTAGTGAACAGTCATTTAGAAAATTGACTCTTTATCAGGCACTCTGACCACAGTACGTTTAAGGTAAGCAAAAAAGGCAAGAAAATTGTATGTGACCATATTAAATGCTTACAACCATTAAAGGTCATTATATTGGAAAATAAACAACCAGATTCACATATTTATTATGTACAAAGATTGGTGTGATCCTGAAATGTATTTGAGGTAAAGCTGAAACGGAGCATTAATACAAAAACTCTTTCCTATCATAACTTTAAGATAAGCTTTGTCAAGCCAAAGAAAGACCAGTGTGAAACATGTCACGAATACATAAACAGTAAATCCTAAATACCAACACCAAAAATAGCCTTTTCATACAGTACAGGCTCGAAGTAGGAAGTAAAAGAGGTGCTAACTAAGTGTCTTGTCTGAAAAATGTTGTGTTCAGTCGACTGAAAGCACATGCTACCGAATTTAATGGCAATGGCAAATGAAAGGCAATGGTAACCAGTTTCCATCGTGGTTAGGCTGTCAGCCTGTCTACTGTAATACAGCAATAAAAAAATAATATTAATAACAAGGAATGACTTTTTTATTTGGTTTTATACGGACTTACAATAATTATATTTATAAGCGGTACAACTAAAAGTATAGTATGTTTTACATACGTGCAAAAATAATTAAGTTTTTCCAAGTATCATCATCATCCGAGCGTTAAATCCCGGTTGCGTTCGGAGCGATCACTTCGACGCCCAGGGTCCGCTGGTTAAGTAAGTTTTTCCAAGTATAATGGAGTATATATCTCATACGATATTTTTGATTCACTAAAACACGATGTAAATAAATGTATGTTTTAGTTACGATTTTTGAAGTACGTGTACTTACACCGTACAAAATCGTAACAGCAATATCTCCAAAATGCCTATTAATTCACAGTTCAATTTTAAATCATTGGAAAATATCTAACTTTATATACATACAGTGAAAAAACTAGAATTGTGTCCCTAAAATTAGCTGAATAGCACACAAAACTATCTTTAAATCACTCTCCTGTAAAATCGTGTTTTTGGACTTACGATAGTGAACATAGGAGCCATCGATTTAATCATTTAAAACACTATGCTAATATAGAGAGATGGACATATTTTTTTTGTTAAAAGTTCAAATTTCGTGTTTTAAAGTAGAAATATTTTAGAATTTCAAATTTGATGTTACAACATTTAGGAGCCTTTCCACCAGTTATCCATACAATTCAGACATCATCAACCTTCTTCCCCTTAACATGTGGTGTAATTAGTGGATGGGCTCTAAGAGACTGGAATAGCAAATCAAATAAATTTATACTTACTTTATCTTTGTCATTGTTTTCATTAAGGTTTGATGGTGTTGTGTGGAGTCCTCTCAAAAATAGGCTATTTCTGTATATTGTATTAGGATTTAGTAAATTGGATCTTCTTAATAGTGAACATATTGCTTTATACTCCTCATTAAAACGGCATAATTGCTGAAATAATTCAAGCAAATCAGTATACAATAATACAATCAAAAATAATGTTGCAATATTTACAAGTTTCTTATCGCGCAGTAAATATTCATATAATCATACTTACTGGATTTCTCGATTTGTGAGTTAAATTGTGTAATACCGAGAAAGATCTGCACAAATTTAGAATATTTGTCTCACAATGTTTGTTTATAATTTTTTCCGAAACTCCGCTTCTCAAGTGGAAATGAAATTTCGATTGAATTTTCGCTACAGATAACGTTGGCAGTTTCCTTATTGACAACATTATTAATGTATAAAATAAAATACTTAGCACGATAAATCACATACAGTGTAGAACTTTAAAAATTCACTTCACTTTTTGTTTTTTTTTTGGCAAGAGGCTTGTTCTTGGTCGAACTACCATTACTGCCAACGTCAGGTGTGGAAAAGGCAAAGCTTATGGCGATGACCAGATAGATAAGAAAACACAAAAAAGGGGGGAAAACAAAAAAAAACTTGTTCCAGAATTAGTTCAGCGCCACCATCTGACACAATGTCAGTATACATACATATAGGACATCACTTATTTTTAAATTTAGATACATACATAAAATTTGATAAAGGATTATAGTTTTATATTATTCACAGAAATATATTTGGTTAGAGCATTAAATATAAGACGATTACATATACGGGATAGGAGAGTTTTAATATTAGTGGGTCTTGGGATTTTATTTGGTAAAATATCATAGAGGGATGTGGAATAAAGGGGACAGTTAAAAAATATATGATCGATAGAGCCTTCCTCTTTATTGCAATCACACATTGGAGAGGCACGAACTCCAATCCTATGAAGGTGGACAGGGGTACACGTATGGCCCAGTCGCAACCTGCAAATCACTGAGGTGAGACTTTTGTCAACATTACGGAATTTATAGAACCATGGTTTGATGGGAATCTCTGGAGAAATATCTTTATAAAACCTCCCTTTGACCAGACTGGAATTTGACCAACTAATAAGCCATTCCTCTTTAAGGTCTTGCAGAGCTTTAGAGCAGAGATCCTGAGATTGTAATCTGGAGTGGTCTAAGCATCCTGAAACTATTGCACTTTTCGCTAACTCATCAGCGGTCTCATTACCGGTTATACCTGAGTGACTAGGAATCCAAGCTAAAACAACATCTGTATTGTTAGACTGGCACAGAGCGAGATTTTCCTTGATTTTCAGAATTAAAGGGAAACCCAGGCCAATTGCTAAATCTTCTGAAAGGATAGTTTGGAGACAGCTTAGAGAGTCTGAAAAGACTATACATTTATGTATCCTATCTTTGTTGGCAACAACAAACTTTATTGCCTCCAAAATTGCGATTGTTTCACCAGTAAAAGTAGATGTAAATATAGGACATTTATAGGTCAATGCTAGCTTGTAGTTAGGACACCAGACAGCAGCACCGACACAGCCTTCTAGAGAGAGTTTAGAAGCATCAGTATAAATTGGGCACCAGTCTGACCATTCCGATGAAAGCCGTAGGTTAAAAAGATCATTTGCTCTAGGATCGTCTTTGGAGATGCCAAAATGTAGTAAAACTTTAGGATAAAAATATAAGATTTCATAGGGGGTATTAAATGGAGCTAGCTTATGGGATTGGAAAAGTAGGGTATTTAATCTGTTTAATTTTCTAAAAGATTTTATAAGACATGGAAGATCTTTATGGTACCAGTAAGGGTTGTTTGTGATAAGGGAAGAGAGGGGCTTGATTTTAGAAATTAATGGGTGAGAAATAATCTGACAGGTTTTATAAAAGAAACGATCGCATAGATATTGGCGTCGGATTTGAAGAGGAGGGTCTAAGGCCTCTATCTGTAATGCATTGGTCGGAGATGATCGCATGGCACCCAGGATCACCCTAAGGCATTTATACTGTAACTTGTCTAGTTTATTAAGAGCTGTTTTTGAACAGGGCTGGAGAACAAAAGAACCATAATCTAAAATACTACGCATTATAGCGTTATATATTAACTTTTGGGAATATGGATGGGCGCCCCACCAGACTCCTGAGAGGCATCTAAGGAGATTTAAATTCGACTCGGTCTTTCTTATAATAAAATTTAAGTGCTGTAGTCCTGTCATTTTTGAATCTAAAAATACACCCAAAATTTTAATATGATCGCAAACTGGAATCTCACGATCGTTACATACCACTCTGATCGATAAGGGGTTACGTTTACGTGTAAAAACAACTACTTTACTCTTACCTGGTGATAAATCTAGTCCATGTTCAGTTAGCCAGTCAAACAAATAGTACAATGCGCGGTTCAACATAGATTCAGCCTGCTCTGTTGTATCAGCTGATGTATAGAGAACTATATCGTCAGCGTACTGTAATATGTTACAAAAGGACGTGACAGTATGATCTAATTCTGAGGTGTAAAGATTGTAGAGCAATGGACTCAAAACAGAGCCCTGGGGGAGGTCTTTCCATGTCTGACGTGTAGAGTGAATAGAGCCTTCTAGTCTAGTTACTACCGAACGATCCATTAGAAAATTGCATATGTAGTGCGCTAACCTCACGGGAACACTCAGCTTATGCATTTTCTGCCTGAGGTGGTGAAGAAGAACACTATCATACGCGGCAGTTATGTCCAGAAACACGGCCGCCAGGATTTGTTGTTTGGATAGAGCAATCCTAATGTCGGTGGTAAGAATCGAGAGACTGTGCATGGTACTGGAGCCTTTGCGAAACCCATATTGGGTGCTGGAGAGCATGCTATTAGATTCTAGGTACCATTCCAAGCGATTTTTTAGAAGGTGCTCCATTACCTTGGCAAGGGTAGACGATAATGCGATAGGACGGTAGGAGGAGGGCAAGGAAGGGTTTTTACCTGGTTTGAGAATGGGAATAATAAGTTGGGTTTTCCAAGAGTCTGGTATTATACCTAATTCATAGGATTTATTAAGAAACTTAAGAAATAGGGATTTAGTGAAGGATCCAGCTTTGGTAAGGAATGAATATGGGATACCATCCAATCCAGGGGAAGAGTCTTTAAGTCGATTGAAAACACGGGATAATTCAGACATATTAAAAGGTTCGTTAAATTTGTGGGCAGGAAAAGATAGGGGGTAAGGAGATGGGAGAGAATCATGATTAGGAACAGACGAAGGGGCCAATTGACAAACAAAGTCAGAAATCCAAGTCGAATTATCGTTGCTGGAGGGATTAGATGAATGCCAGGAACCACGAAATCGTTTTAGAGTCCTCCATACTATACAAGAAGGAGTTTGTGGATTTAGGGTCTCCGTAAATCTAAACCATGAAATTTTCTTTTTTTTTCTTGAATAATCTTTTAGAAGCTGCCATCGCCTTTTTATATGCTATATAATTAGATACCGACATATCTGAATTATATAGGGATTCAGCTGCCTTACGGTTTTGAAACATGGAGGTGCATTCATCATCCCACCATGGTGGAGAGTAACGTTTTTTGATTCCAATTTTTTTAAGGGGGATGCACTGATGAGCAGCCCCATGCAAATTATTAATTAGTTGGTCATAAGTATGGAGGAAATTCGATTTGGAAATCTCTGGGATTGGTTTAGTGAGGCGATCACTTTCTATGGCATATGTATCCCAATTCGCCTTATTAGTGTTGTATTTTAAGAGAGGTGAGAACTGGCGAACGGGAACACTGAGGTGAGGAAAAGAAATGAAAAGAGGTAAGTGATCGCTGCCATGAGAATCTTCGAGAACAGACCATGTTGCAACAGAACAAAGGTCTGGAGAGCAAAAAGAGAGATCGGGCGTACTTGATTGATTATTTGGGGCGACTCTGCGAGTTGGAGATCCATCATTTAGGATGCATATGTTAAGATGATCCAAAATGTCTACAAGATCACACCCAAAAGAATCATAATAATGACTGCCCCACAGCAAATGAGCGCAGTTGAAGTCACCCAAAATAAGGTAAGGAGCAGTGAGAGACATGAAGATGGATTCAAGCACAGGGATTAAGTTGGAAGAAGGATGAGGAATATATATAGACAAAATAGTTAAATTATAATTGTGAATTTTTACAGCAACAGCATTAAGAGAATTTGGTAGAGGTGGAAGAGGGAAAAGAGAATATGTAAGTGATGATTTTATCAATATAGCTGAGCCAGCATACCCATCGTCTCTGTCATCACGGAAACAAGCGTACCCAGGTATTCGAAAGTGGGAACCAGGAACAAGCCAGGTCTCCGAAATGGCAAAAACGATGGGATCATGAGTATATATCATTTGAGAAATTTCATGTTTTTTGGGGGCTATGCTACGACTATTCCACTGAATGAGGTTGAATTTTAGAAATAATATTTATGAGCTGTGACAATTTGGATGCTACGTTGGGCGGTGCTGGGTGATCGTCAAATTTGGATATGATATTTATGAGCATTGTGAGCAGCCCATCTATGAGATTGTCATTATTATCACTATTTGCATTGCCTCTTAACGCAGCCCCGTTTTGTGGGCATGGAGGATCATATTGAGAAATCATGGATCGGTGGGCAGCCCTGTCATTACCAGGGTCCAAAGGAACTCGGGGTCTGGGGGAGGAATAGGTGCTGCGTCTATAACTGGACGTTATTGGAGAATTTTGGGAGGGGGTGAGGGTGTTATGGTCCCGTGTGGGTCTTGTAGTATAATGAACTGGGAAGGGTTTAACTGGAGCAAACATTGTACGGGTAACATCTGAGAAAGACCGAACCGAAGGAGGGAAGAGGGTTGACGCCTCTGAATATGAAATATTATCCTCTGACATTTTCTTTTTAATTAGTTTTTGTCTTTCCAATTCAGGGCAGTTCTTGTCAATGGCATAATGGCGCCCTTTGCATAAACAGCAAAAGGCATTTTCGGGAGCAACAGAACAAGTGTTACCAGAGTGAAATTGGCCGCATTTATAGCATCTGGGCTTGGAGCGACATTTGTCGCTTACATGTCCAAAGCGGCAGCATGTGAAACTTTGTATTGTCGGTAACTGGTAAGGTGTGACTGGTATTGAGGTGTAGCAACAATAAATTTGTTTAGGGAGGATCTGTCCGGTAAATGTAAGAACTACTGTTGTTGTAGGTGTCCAATCTATGGAGCAATCTGACTGGCACACCTTCCTACTGAACCTTCTAGCCTTAACAATTTGTCCGCAGTAATTCGGGAGTTCAACCTGATCTACGAACTCTTCCATGGACCAGTCCTTGGGGACTTCTTGAACCACTCCCATACGGGAAACATTAAAAGTTGGGATAATAGCCTTATATTGAGCAGCTGTTAAACTTGGATTAACCACAAAGTTATTGGCATCTTGAGCAGAAAGGAACTCTACTGATATTCTATTTCTACCCACACTTTTGATTCCCTATTGAACTATTTTGGTAACATTTGCGTTGACCATCATTTTACCGAATAATATTTTATTTATAGTAGTACCAGAGCTAGGATTGTTTTCCATTTTCTGCACGTGGACCAAAAACGGACCTTTATCTTCACTCGAGTACTTGTAAGGTGCATTTACAGAATGGTGAACCCATAAAGATTTGTCTGAGTTAAGGTCTGACGATAATGGTGCTTTTTTCGAAGGATTGTTCGATACTTCGTCAACCGCAGGACGTTTTCTCATTTCAGCAGGTCGCGACCGAAAGCCACACGGCTCCTGTTCCATTTGTTCTTTGTATGTTTTAGAGCCCGGAGGAGGGTCTGGAGGACCGGGAGGGATCTTCGACATAGTCGAAGACCCGTAAATTGGTTATTTGAATAAATTAGTAAAGACTTACCTTATGAGGGTAGATTAGAAAAACACTAAGAAAGAATAAATATCATTAAAGGAATTGAATCACACATATAAAACGTTAACTACATATATATAGGACACACAGAACAAATTTAAATAAGAAAATTATCAATAAAACTAGGATAAACTAATATTTAAGAATATCAAAATCGCCAACGCGTGCGTTAACCACGGCCTAAGTTTTGACAGTCCCCAACTTTAAAAATTATATTATACGATTATTATTTGCGAATAGAATTAGAGGTTACTTATTTTGACTTTGACAAGTCTATTCCAGCGTTGCCAGATGACCATGTCAATTAACCCCCAATTTTTTTTCAAAAATCCCCAAAAGTAAGCTTTTTGAGAAAAAAAAACCCCAAAATAGTTTTTACTTATTTTAAAGGAGAGAGAAAAAAGCAAAACCACCATCGTAGCGAAAACGTCACTAATGACGTCATCATTTTCCCTCACGGGGCGCTCACAACGACCCGTGTCAATCAATAGGTGCGATAAATAGCCATTCCACTTGAGTCCAGAAGGATCCGGCCCAATCCAGTCTGTAGAAAAAAATATTTAATTTAGTTTACATTTTTTTAGTATTTATAATTAAATGACAAACAAAAAACTTTGCAACTTAAAAAAATTAACTTATAAAATCTAGATGATTTTCCAAGAATACATATAATAGCTGTAATGTATCTTTATGTCGTATGAAAAGAAATAAATCCCTATCGACAGAATAGTGTATATTTGAAAGAAAAGAATGATAAATTGTAAGATTATCAACAAACCGACACCCTTTTTATTTCATGCTTAAAACTTTTAATGCATTGTACACATGACATATAAATTACCTAAATTGATATTTACGAAATAATTTCGGTACAGCTTTCCTTTGAGCCATGTAGAAAATCCTGGACAATTGAAGTTTTTTATTATAGAAATATATTTAATTTAAATTCTTAACCTCGAGATTGCCTTTCTCTTTATTGTGTCGAAAAAATGTCAAAACAAATTAGAAATATATTTTATTCTGAAATTATATTCATTTTCATTATTTTAAAGAGATAGGCAATTACTCATTAGGGTAAGTATGTTGTAATTACAGAAACGTTTACTCATACATACCTTTAAGCTCATCATCTCTTTCCCATTTAGTGGTATATTTTTGAGAATAACCTGAAATTTTTACTCCCTTTGGCATTTTAATTATACGTAGAACTATCAATCAATCAACGAGTATAGTTTTATTGGTTTAAGGTTTACATTATTTAAAACAAACAATTATTTTAAACTAACAATAATAATTATAAATTTAGCTGCCAGCTGTTACGACTAGTATGTAGACATATGCATCAGCACCATCTGGTAACCATCAATGACAGTAGTGTCATTTGACCTATTCAATTTTTTTTATAAACTTTGATAGAATAGAAGTAAAAATCAATTAAAATTTTATCCCTAAAAATACCCCCAAAAAATTATTCCCCCTAAAAAACTCCCTGTCGAGATTTTTTCTCCCTAAATGTAGGGAGAAAACCCCCAAGTTGGCATCACTGGTCTATTCTATATTTTCTAAGTAAGAAATAAAATATTACCAGTGTTGCTAGAACACCACAGAGTACTTTATATATACTGGTATAGAGTCAACAGTCATAATATATATACTAACGCACTCTATCGGTATACGGCATTATTCAACGGCAAAAACCATCCAGGGGGTCTAGTGTTGTTTTGATTTTTATATTAGACTTTTGGAAATTGCGGGAGTTATAATTTAACTCCTGCAATTTCCAAAAGCTTTTCCAAAAAATGTTTATTTGTTAGTAAATAAAACAACAATTTAGCGGTAGCGTGATTTATTATGTTTCCTTTTATTAAAATATTCAAAGGCATACATTTTCATAACATCATTTGTACCCACATCTAATCTGGTGCCGTTAAGATGATGTACTTACAAGTTTTACCATATCTGGTCACACAACAACCTCTTTCAGAAGAAGCCATAATCCAAGTCATCAGAAAACAAATCGTTAGGCAAATTGGTGTTCAGGGTACATGCGTAAGTCCAACGTGATCACAGAACACTAGTAAACGTGATAAACGAAGTCTTTGGAGTCCAGGAATCAAACAAAGTTATCCAAAAATAATCAAAACACAAACAAAGTACATACGTTCACGAATGTAACTTATATCAGTCAGAATGTCATTTTGGTTTTGACATAATTGACATCTTTGAAATAAGTTTTTGGTAAATCGACAATTCATCAAAAATCTATTAATTAAAGTTAAAAAGAGCTTTATAATTTGAAAAAGGTGAGGACTAGAATTTACACACTTTAAAATATATTTATTAGCTGATATGGCTTGCAAAAACATAAAAACATATCAAATATTTCTTAAACAAGTATTAAAACAACTGCGTATAAAGAAACATATTATATTCATTCATTTGGTGATTAATTTGAGAACAGTGACATCTACTGCAATACCTACCTACTAATAGAACGCAAAAAAATCTGTAAGAAAAAATAATTGTACCACAGAGTACTTTATATATACTGGTATAGAGTCAACAGTCATAATATATATACTAACGCACTCTATCGGTATACGACACTATTCAACGGCAAAAACCATCCAGGGGGTCTAGTATTATTTTGATTTTTATATTAGACTTTTGGAAATTGCGGGAGTTATAATTTAACTCCTGCAATTCCCAAAAGCCTTTCCAAAAAATGTTTATTTGTTAGTAAATAAAACAACAATTTAGCGGTAGCGTGATTTATTATATATTCAAAGGCATACATTTTCATAACATCATTTGTATCCACATCTAATCTGGTGTCGTTAGGATGATTTACTTACAAGTTTTGCCACATCTGGGCACAACAACCTCTTTCAGAAGAAGCCATAATCCAAGTCATCAGAAAACAAATCGTTAGGCAAATTGGTGTTCAGGGTACATGCGTAAGTCCAACGTGATCACAGAACACTAGTAAACGTGATAAACGAAGTCTTTGGAGTCCAGGAATCAAACAAAGTTATCGAAAAATAATCAAAACACAAACAAAGTACATACGTTCACGAATGTAACTTGTATTGATCGGAATGTCATTTTAGTTTTGACATAATTGACATCTTTGAAATAAGTTTTTGGTAAATCGACAATTCATCAAAAATCTATTAATTAAAGTTAAAAAGAGCTTTATACTTTGAAAAAGGTGAGGACTAGAATTTACACACTTTAAAATATATTTATTAGCTTGCAAAAACATAAAAACATCAAATATTTCTTAAACTAGTATTAAAACAACTGCGTATAAAGAAATATATTATATTCTTTCATTCGGTGTTTAATTTGAGAACAGTGACATCTACTGCAATACGTACCTACTAATAGAACGCAAAAAATGTCTAAGAAAAAATAATTGTACTGACTGTTATGACACTGAATTGTACTGACTGTTAGGACACTGTAGAACACCTAGCTCAAAAATGTTACATTTTTCTAGAAAAAGTATTTTTTATTCAATGCAAGCAGGGACCGTGCGATTAATAGAATATCTCGTCATCGTGTTATGATGGTAAATTTTATCTAAGTCAGCAATAGTACCAATTATTTTTACTTCACAACATTTAAAATATGTCTTGGTCCATAAACTTTTTACCTAGTGAGTTATTTCAACAACACATTTGAATAATTATTATTGGTTGGAAGTTGTAGGTAATTATTTTTTAAATTTGTATTAGTCATTGTATTTGATATCCATCTACGTTTTCATAATCGAAAAAATAAATATAACAAAAGATCGTGCACGCTTCATCGAAAACGCATTCTATATGTTTTGTGTATGGTCTTTATTAATATGTTCAACTTAAGAATAGAAGATGATCCTTATTCATTTTATTTATTAGAGTTTGGATATCATAAGTATAAAGAACCAAGTTTCATTTCAGCGTCTATAATCCTGTTGGTCTGCGCGTCGCGGCTGTCTTAGGATTTACTGAAGCCAGTTTGGGATATACATAAACGTTGTATGTGTTAATTTTAGGAATTTTGTTGAATAATTAAGTTCCTATAATTATGCTTAGTCTAGTCATAAGTTTCGTTACATCCTTATTTAAGTTTTAAATAAGAATCAGAAATGTTTGACCTAATATTGATTAAGAAACTTTTGCGACATCTTCAGAACTAGGAATTATTGATATTTTAACATTTTATAAAACGTTAAGTAGAATTCCCGTCAACAAAGTGCTAAATGCAGACCTGAGACTCTGAGTTTATTAAAGAAAAACAGTTCATATCCTAAAGAGGCTTAAAAAACATAAAGCTACAGACATTCAAGCTTCGTTAAGGTAGTCTGCATAAAAAAATACCAAACAGCCTTTTTTCAGAAGAAAATTTGTTTAACATTAAAGTTGATGAAGGGTTGCCCACAATAGTTAAGAGGTGAAGAGAAGTGTACTTAGAATGCACTCTGGCTATTATCTTTCATAGTTTATAGTTAGATTTGAAGTATAGTATTCAGGTCAAGCGGAGGCGTTTTTTTTATAAAAAAGGTTCTGTATTATTTTGTAGTAAATCTTCCTCAAACAACATTCGAAAATAGAGAGTAGTTATTCCAGTAAGATTCAGTGCCAGCTTATCGGTCAGCAGGCATACAAAATAGCTTATCATCTATGGAAGCGTATTTCATCAGGTACGACGAGTAACCTTGGTCTAGCCTAAGCTGAAACTCACTGGATTACATAGTACGGTAAAATTTTTAAGAGACAGTCTGCGCTAAACTTCACTTGAATTTTGAGTCTCTCGAGGCATCCGTAATCAAAGCAATGGCTGATATACAAAAGCTATTGTAGGTACTGCGTTCGATGTTCCACCTCGGACGTTGAGTGCCTGTGTTCAAAATCAATGACGGTATCTGAAATGTCTTTTATAAAACTTTTAACTACATTTAGTCGTACTATTTTTTTAAGAAAGCGACAAAACATATGACTTAATTATGTATATATTTTTAGTTACACGTTATCATAAAAACTTACTAAAATGTAATAAATGTAGTAACCTGGCAATGCAGGACATTACAGTCAAAGTCATTTTGACGTTAACAATAAAACCGTCACAATTTGTTTTTTTAAGTCTCTACCATAGTAGGCATAACCTACAAGTCTATAAAGCCTAGTGATTCTTTTGGCGGGAACTGAATAATTGTAGCATATTGATTATTCTTGAGTAGTAATTATGTGTTTTTGTGAGAACTGTGTAGTCAATCGTATTAATTCGAGTTTTTACAAAAAAAATCTTGAATGTCGTCAGTTTTAAGCCTTTGACCGATCTCAGATAACAAGGCTTTCTTACAGCAATAAACGAAAGATTACATTTCATTGAATAGCTATAGTTGTTCATTGTATATTTTGGTATTTAAAACCAGTTTCTTGAAGATTTATTTTAGTTAATCGTATTATTTCATTTAGTATATTGAATTCTAGGGTTCTGTCTTCCAGTACTTAGAGAGATAAACGGCATGAGCGAGATTTATCTCATAGTATAAGCATGTAAAAATACTTCTTCTTCCATGGTACTTATAAGGGCTGAAGATATTTTGCGAGTACACTATACATGGTATGTGGGTGTGGTAGTGCATGATGCACACTGCCACGTGCAAAAGGCGCTGAGGATCTTAAGTGGATACCATACAGTGTCATAGACGGCGGCGACACTCTTGGCAGGCGATCTGCTCTGATCTTCGATCTTCTCCGGGTGGACGTCCTACAAGATGCCCTCACCTGTGCTGGTTTATTGCCAGGCCGAGCTTCAGCCGATTAAGACGCGGGAAATCGCGACCATAATCCAAAGTTGATTGAGAGAGTTAGAAACTCCTGCAGCTAGCATTGACACAATGGAGGCCATGCGTCACACCTACTTACGTTGGGTTACGCGGAAACGCGGGACTCTGACCTTCAGAATGAGGCAGATACTTACCAGGCATGGTTGCTTCGTTGCATTCAGTCATCAGTGGTGTAACTCTCGTCCGCTTTAGTTAAATTTCGAAGCAAAGGACCCGGTAGTGTACGAAATATGTTCCCCTGCTTTAACAAAAAAAAGCCTGATCAAATAGCCCTCAACTACGCCGGCCGCCGCCGGCAACTCCAGTGGCCGAGTTACACATTTCCCGCCCCTATCGTTTTACAAATCGATACCCTAGTTTAGAATGAATTTAATAGTTTATGATTTGTGCACTATCGTCTTATAGCCGGCTTATCTTATTGTTTATTTACTTTCCTTCTTTTGTTTAGGGTTATGGTTCCAACATTGTCAGCATTTTGCCAATATCAGTGCTGAGTATAATTGACAGATGCCTATAGAACATATTTAGGGTGGGGAAGTCCTTCTATGGGGTAAGTTCATACACCGCTCGTTTCTTAACTTTTTAAACAGAATTTAACGCCAACTCCAATTCAATAGCGTCTTAGCTTCACTGACCGATGTCGTGTCGTCGCAACTATTCAAACACGGAAATAATAAGAGGTGTATGGAGTTCCGCCATTGACGGTCTTCGCCACCAATGGTGGAGGGAAAACTCTTGTATACATAATATACTCAAATATTATGTATACAAGAGTTTTCCCTGCGGCTACGTTGAGTGAAAAGCCCTACGTGGTAGTTTTATGTTCCGTATGTAAAAAAAATATTAGGTGTTTTATATTGTCACGAGTTGCAAGACTCGAATTAAAATGCCGTTGGAATGACTATACAATTTATTAGATCCATACAAACACGTATAACACAGGTACAAATATTTAAAAAAAAAACGTTGCGTGGCTTAAGAGGAGTTTGCAAATATACGTACAGATAAACGTGGAGAGTGAGAGTGAGTTTTAAAGATATCTAAAGATATTCTGGGAATATTTATGTATATTAATTTATTTTGAAACATTTCAAAATCGCATCTACTTAAGATGCGATATTGAAATGTTTCAAATTGAATTTCATATGTTCCAGTAAGTATTCTATTGGGTGAAATTAATTATTGCTTGCAAAAGAATTTTATGTATATCAGATCGTCAAATTTCGAGACCTTGACCGTTTGCCTGCCATAGTCAGTGACATGCAACCAGTAACTTCGTTCCAAAAATAGCAACACATTTGTGAAATTTAGTAAAATTTACATTTTTTACTTTACACCGACTTCAAAATGTAGCAGAGAATATTTACTTTTTAGTTTGAACTACTTTTGTTTTTGTTAAAAATAATCTTTTCTACTTTTTAGTTGCGCAAATCATTGGATAGCTTTAGAAATAATATATTAACCACCTGTAGAAATTGTGTACTGGCTGGTAGAAGTTTCAATCAGTGTAGACGCTCTTCAACAAGGGATTCTGTCGATTTCCCTGGGATCCACTTATCATCCTGACTTTACTCTTCTAATATAAAAACTTAAAATCAGTCTACAATTGACGGAGAAAACACGTAACAAATATACAAAAGAAAACATACAAGTTTTTTGACGTCGATTCAAACAGTTTATAGATATTTCCGTGGCCATACGCAAGGGCAGCTGCTCCCCTTGATCACTGGAGAAAGCGTTCTCACCCGCCGTCATTCCGTGGAATGAGAACAAGCCGTGGTCTGCGCGCGATAACATCTTCTCCCGTGGGCGCGCTACAGATTCTCCCAAGCACTAAGAAAATGTAGTTGAATTTGCAGTCGCCGGGGGCTTAATTCTCCGGCTATAGATGAAGTTGTTAGTCCGGGCCCGGCCAGGACCCGCGGTGGGGTTAGACCATGTCCAACATGGCTCTGGTATAAGGGCGAAAGATGGAACACAGAGGAGTTTGACAAACACTAAAATGAAGGGGTAAACAAATTTACAGCCAAGTCAGCTTATTATCAAGCAAAACTTTTTTCTAGAACCTCTTTAAATTAAAACATAACAAACTACCACTAATTTACAAAATATTGTCATTTCTATGTTTTATGTCGCACCGACATCAAGAAGGAGGAAAAGAAGAAGTTGGTTAAATATTTGTTTTATGATTTTTAGTTTGAAGTCGGTTTTGTTTTTGTTGAAATATACATATTTTATATTTTTAAGTTAGGGACTCATCATCATCATACAAGCATTAAATCTTGGTTTCGTTCGGAATGATCACTTCAACGTCCAGGGTCCGGTTTCCTACTTTTTTACGTTTTCTTCTCCACTTCGCGCGTTCTTCGGCATCCCTTGTATTGAGACCATTGCTATGCAAGTCATCCCTCTCAACGTCAAGCGAGCATTTCTTGGGCCTACCCCTTCGACCGGGAGTATCTTACGACTAAAAAACAAAGTGGTCGCGCGTATTTCATTTAATATTTATATTGAAAATTCTTAAAGTAATGGAACGAATCGTAATACTTCAAATCATGTAAAACCACATCCTATCTTTTTTTCCTCTCCGGTACATACCCTAGCAAGCAGAAGAAAGGAGACAATTGATCTTCTCGCTTACGAACTGTAACGCATACGCATCGCTTTTGAACATTATAAACTATTTTCGTCCATATACTTTATATACATAGACTTTACTAGTTTTCGTGAAATTGTGCGCGTCGTGCTAACTTCAAGAATCACGGAGAAACCATCGCTTCACTACGCAAAGGTACTGTGCCATCCTTCCTTTATATAACTGCCTATATTTCCCCGTGTTCTGTGCAGCTATATTTCCATCATTGTGGTTTTACATCGAAATGAAATGAATATGGGTAACAATTACCAATTCGCGTAATCACAAAGTGAAATCGGCCCATAATTGACGAAGAAATCGCGTAACATGCATACAAAAAAGTTAGCCTGTAGAAAATGTAATACTGGTACGCGTATACTATCTTTTTATCGAAGATTGTGGTGCTCGACGTTATTAAATAAAAGTTACTTTCGATTTCCCTGGAATCCACTTACCAGATCTTGGCCTGGTAGACCACTTCGGGAGCCTACAAAAAAGTATTGAAAATCGCTTCACGATTGACGAAGATATCGTGTAACAAAAAAGTTGGTTAACAATTTTCAAGGGTTTCTCTCAATATTCCTGGAATCCAATTATCAGATCGTGTCGTGGTGACATTGGGACCAATTCAGCAGTATGCTCTTTCGATTAAAAGAATAAATTGAAAATCGGTCTACAATTGACGTTGAATAAACAACAAAACGAGTAATGAATAAACAACAAAGAAAACAGCGAATTGAGAGTTAAAAAATGTGTTTCGTCTTGTATATAGGGAAAAACAAGGGAGAGGGATACGGCTTAAGAAATTTCCCAATTGCCCCCTGAGCCAAAAGCTGGGTGGGCTCCGTGGATATTTCCGAAGGTATCATATTACAAAGTTCGAAATTTTCCTTTCATATTGTATTTATCGCGGTAGAATGGTTGAGTCCAACAATATCTGCTTATTTTCTTTTGTCACGTAATGTAAACATACAAGCGAACGCCTATCTGTTTCACGTTAATTATTGTGATGTTGAATATTATTTTCTGTCTCCGAGCTAAATTGTTTCCATGAAGGACGAGGGTGGTAAGACGAAACCAAAGATGTGTTATTTGTGTCAAAATAAATTATGGCAATAGATCGAAGAAAAATAAGGAGGACTTATATGGACCCAGCTTAAGTTGATGTAAAATCTTGTCGCTAATTGCTTTCGGAGCGCAAATAAAACCTGCAACTATAATTAAATAATGTGATCATCTTATACTAATATATATTATATATATAAAGCTGATGAGTTTGTTTGTTTGATTGAACGCGCTAATCTCGAGAATTACAGGTTTCATTTGAAAAATTCTTTCAGTGTTAGATAGTCTATTTATCGAGGAAGGCGATAGGCTGTGTGTGTGGTTGGGTTTGACTATTATCTCGCGTGCTTTCAAGCGCAGATTTATATGTTCTAAGATGGAGCAGCTTACCTAGTTACATATTACGTGAAAACACCCAGGTTGTAGGTTTCAAGAAAAACAGACTTCGGCAGTTAGTTCCACTCCTTTACGCATAATGAAGCTGGACGCAAAGCGCTTTGTTCGTATAGGTGGTATGTCTACCATATAAAGGTGCCGTATGCCAGTGCCTCTGGTTGTACGATATTGAAAGAGAGGGTGTAATTAAAAAAAGAAGCAATCATCCACTTGGAAGCACTATGGCAGTAGTCTCTCCTCTTCGGTTGGTTTCGGCTCGTCTTGAACGAACAATACGCCCGACTGCTGCTTTCCTTGGTATTGTAGCAATAATTACGTTACTTTTCGTTACGTTTCTCGGGATAAAAAGTATGGTAGATTTAAGTAAACACATTACTATCGATGAGTGAAAAGTTGAAAACTGCACAATATCTTTTACACAAATCCCGAACAAACAATTGTAAATACCCACTAATTTTAAGTGGACCAAGGCGTGGGCGAATAGTGGTATATAATTAAAGTTAATATTAAAATAGGGAAGTGTAGTCGAAAGACCTGAACGTTGCCAAAATGGCGGCCATGCTCCCTCTTCGAATGGCAACGCTTATTAGCATATGCTTAGTTCGACAACTAGAAGATAATTGAGTACTGGATATAATTGGTGTAAACAGTAGTATCATTTGCGAAAATGTCACGCCGCGCCTTGGATCTGCATGTCAATATCTGGGGTTGCATCCACTAATCAGTCTTTGTTGATAGGCACATACAGTTCAAAACATTGACTGGACGGATATTGTTTGGCCAGCGTATTGGTAGCCTATACACCCTTGCACTTCCGATTCTAAACACGTAAGCTTAGTAGATTTAGCATAAAGTGGGAACATTGCACTAGGAGGACTGCACCCACGCACCGATCGACGCTAGCTGCTGTAGTATCGGAAACTCCAGTTCCGGAAAAGCAGCCGAACGAGGCGGTCACGCTGCTCAATATCTCGGATTTTTCTGCAGTTTTTCCGCACAATTTCCATTTTTGGAAAGCGATCTATTGCGATATAGTTGTGTAGTGTTGTGTTGAGTGTATTTAGTTTCGATCCCGGCGCGGATTGCAGTGTTTTTGGCTATTGGGTAAGTCGTTGAATCATTCTCGCGCGCGCCTTCTACGCATTAATGCATGACGCAATCCTAACGGTTAATTTCGTGTAATAATAACACGCCGGAACGTGTCGCTGGTTTCCAGCCCGGGAGTGGGCATCCAGTAATGGATGCCCATGATTCCAAAACACCGCCTGGCCTTTCGGGGGCCCCTTGCAAGAGGGGCCATCTGGAGGCCATGGACGGTTGGCTCGGAGCTGAGATCGGCGAGACGCGACGGAAGAAAATCCTGTCGTCTTCAACCGTTCGCCGCAGCAAATCTGCTGCAGGTCTACCAGGCCGCCAGGCTGTTGCCGTTATCACGGCGACGACCGAGGCGCCTGTCTTGCTAGGGCGGGCGGCGTCGGTGGTGGATCTGACCGCCGATGCCCCCCTTGGTAGGAACAACGTTATGGGGCCACCGGAAGGTCCCGTGACGCGTAGGCCCCCATCCGGCCGTGCGGCACGTAGTGCGGCACGCCCGGACATAGTTAGGAATACGCTGCGCGGATCGTTCTCGGCTGTTGACCTGGCCGTGAGCGATGCGCGCACCATAGACGGTGCCTTCGTATCGCCGTCGGCTTCTGCACGGGCTTCACCCGTGCAGGGGTACGGCGGGTACGAAGACGGCTTTCGCACACCGCTCTCGGGTAGCACACCAGACTCGCTGGAAAGTGCGCTCGATGGTGCGGTTCGCGCGTTTGATTTAACCTGCCCTACTCCGCCTGCCTGTGACCTATCGGCTCACACGGCGGCCGGAATAGAGGCGGCAGGGGGCGACCGCCCCACGACGACGGTGGCATACAGCGCACAGGCCTCACCTGGGCATTTGCTACCGGTTTGCGACGTAATAGTACGCAACGTCGGGGACGATCGTTCCGCGAGCCCGGTCGATGCGCGAGCTTCATTCGCGTCAACGACCGGATTCGCGAATAGGGCTTTTGTAGGCGCGGCAGCGGCGACCCCTTCGTCTTCCTTCCCTAATGGGATGGGAGTCGCTGTCGCGATGTCGGCGCCGGCGGCGTGTACGACGGCTGCGACGACGGCGGTGACGACGGCGGCGTCCACGTCCTCGTCTTCGGCGGCAGCGGTGGCAGCGGCCACACCATGTTTCGCGCCCATAGGTTCGTCGTCTTCGGCGGCGGGTTTGGTGGCGCAGACGACGTCTTCGGGGGCAAGCGTGCCCCAATTATTGTGTACTCCGGTATTCGCGGCCGGATCGAGGTCACGGTTCTGGGATCGGTCTCGGAACAGGGACGCCGATTCGGCGACCACGTCGGGTGCCTCCACCCCAGCGCGCGCGCGCTCGCCTTTGCGCCCCACGGGGGGCGCAACCGCGTCGGTCGCGTCGGCCGCGACCGCGTCCGTTCTCGCGGGTGCGGAGGCCTTCCTTCGCACCGAGGGGGGGGAAAAGGGGCGCAAGGCGCGCAAGGCTACCGCCGCCAAATTGGCCGCGGCCAGCCGGTGCGCCGCCCTCGTAGGGACGTCTCGTTGCTCGGCCCTGGGGAGCTTCGCCTCGCGGCAAGCGCCCAAGTGGCCGAGATAATTCAGATCGCCCAGACGTCGGGCAATCTGAAAGGGGGATACGTGCGTCGGCTGAAGGATGCCGCGAGCAGAGTGTCGGACATTGTCGACACGCTGGTCACGCGGGATCCGGAGGCCGAGGCATGGAAGCTCGGCAACGAGAACGCTCGTTTGCGCATAGAGGTGAATTCGTTGCGGGAGGAAAATCTTTCCTACCGCAAGGAATTTGAAGAAATGCGTAAGGCCCTTAAGGCCTCTGCTCCGGTAGCGGAGCCGGCGCCCGTCGTCGTGGCGGCGCCACCCCCCGCGCCTGTCAAGCGGAAGGCGCGGGCGGTCGCGACGAAGGCAGCGGCGATTCCGGAATCGCCCGCTGCGCCCGTGGCGACTAAAAAATCGCGTCCGGCCGCGTTGGCGGGGCCAAAACCGACTTCCGCCGACGGGGCGGAGTCGGCCGCGGCGCCCGCCGACGGGGCGGGCTCGGGTTCGGGCTGCGGTCCTACAGTGGCACCCGCCGACGGGGCGGGTGCGAGTGTGGGTGCGACGTCCACCCCTCCGCTCGGGCTCAGCGGCGGCGGGTACGATGCGCTGTTGCGCGTCGTGCTCGACGCTGTTGCGCCACTAATCGACGCGAGGTTGGCCGCCATCGAGGACCGGCTGAACCCCGCGCCGACCCTCCGCCCGCCGCTTGCGGCGGACCGAGGTAAGGCGCCGGCGCCCAGACCGGCTCCTCGCGCGGCCGTCGCGCTCGCGGCCACCGCGGTGGCCACTGGACGGCCAAGACCGGCCACGGCTGCCGCCGCCGTCCGTCGAGGTATGGGGGAAGCTAGTACCCCGGCCCCGATGGAGGTGGTGGTGGCGGCCCCGGCCGCAGGGGTGGCGGGCTCCCCACAGCCGCCGCCCCAAAAACAAAAAAAGAAACACAGGGGAGGAGTGAGACGGACGCTCAGGAGGAAGCGGAGGGCGGAACGCGCCGCCGCCGCTGCCGCCCCTGTGGCCTCCGTCTCGGCCCCCACCCCCGTGGTACCGGCTCCCAGGCGTCGGGCGGCGCCCGCGGCCGCGACACCGGTCGTCGCGGCCCCCGCCCCCCGCCCTCGAGTCGCCGTCGCCGTCGCGCCACCGCCGGCGCCCGTGGCCCTCGCCCCCACCCCCGCTCCCGAGGGGGGGCGTGGGCCACGGTCGTCGGGCGGAAAAGGGGTAAGGGGCGAGGGCCAACGGGCCCCCTCCCCCCCCCAGGCACAAGCTGCTGCCCCTTCGACGGGAAGGAGGCAGCAACCGCGTAGGCAGGCTCCGAAGCCTGCCGCCGTCTACCGCGAGCCGAGTACGGCGGCAGTTGTCATTAAGCTGCTGCCGGACGCGGTCGCGAAAGGTGTCGGCTACCGCGACGTCTTTGCTAAGGCGAAGGCTTCGGGGGTGGTCGACATCACCGCCATGGGTCTCCGCGAGGGGCTGAAGGTGGTGCGGACCGCCAAGGATGGGCGCCTCCTCCAGTTCCAACCGGGACCGGAGGGCGCCGCCAAGGCGGATCGCGTCGCCGAGGCTCTTCGCGGGGCCCTTGCAGGGTTGGCCGAGGTCATCCGTCCAGTAAAGCGTGGGGAGCTTTACATATCTGGGCTGGATGACTCGGTCACTATCGATGGGTTACGCGACGCGGTCGTGTGCGCCAGCGGATGCAGGCGCGACGACGTGCTCGCGAAGCACATCGGTGCCGGACCGGGCGGCCTGGGCGCAACATACGTGTTGTGCCCGGTCGCTGCCGCCAAAACCATCGCCGAACTGGGCTACCTCGTGGTGGGCTTCACTTCGGCGAGGGTGGAGGCAATGGAGGCTAGACCGATACGTTGTTACCGCTGTTTCAACGTCGGTCATAGCGCCCAACAGTGCCCGGATACGTGCCCGGACCGGTCCAAACTGTGCCTCCGCTGCGGTAAAAGCGGACACAGGATTCCGGACTGCAAGGCGCGAAAACCCCACTGCGTGGCGTGCGCGGCGGGGGGCCTTAACGCTGCCCATCCTACGTTGGCGAGGTTCTGCCTACCTCCCTTCGTAAAGGGCAAATTCGTCCACCCGCGGACGAGACGAGGTGCGGCTGCAACTGCGGCGACGGCGGTGCAGGCAATGGACACCTCCAATGCCTAGTACACCCGCTACAGCGTTTTTTCAGGCCAACGTAAACCACTCCCCCACCGCCCAGGACTTGTGCCTGCAGGCGATGGCGGAGTGGCGAGCGAACTTGGCCGTTATTAGCGAGCCGTACTACGTTCCCCCCGCCGGCAACTGGGTTGGCGATCTCGACGACACGGTAGCGGTGGTGGCCAGGGCCGGATCTGGTACACCGCTTACGTGTCTCGAAAGAGGAAAGGGCTATGCGGTGGCGGAAAGCGGGAGTATCGTCGTCATCGGCGTTTACTTCTCGCGAAACCGCCCTCTGGCGGAGTTCGAGCTACACTTGGACGCCGTCGGGGCTGCCGTTCGCAGATTGTCACCCAAAACGACTTTCGCGATGGGCGACTTTAATGCGAAGCACCTCTCCTGGGGAAACGTCATCACGGACCCTAGGGGTCGGGAAGTTGAGGATTGGGCTCTTCAAGTCGGCCTCACAATATTGAACCAGGGGTCGGTCCAGACCTGCGTACGCGCACGGGGTGGATCGATCATCGACCTGTCATTCGCCACTCATGCGGCCGCCCGCAGAGTGACCGGATGGAGGGTGCTGGAGGAGGTGGAGTCGCTCTCTGATCATCGGTATATCAGATTTGAGCTAACGACCCCCTCCTCCGGTCCGAGCCCTGTTCAACGTCGCCCCCCTCTCCTCCCGCGTTGGGCCCTTACCAAGCTCGATCCGGAGCAGGCCGAGGAGTGGGCATGTACGGAAAGCTGGGCCTACCCAGCCGATTTCGCGAATTTGGACACGCAGGCAGAGCACATGCGCAAGACCCTGACGAGGGTTTGCGACGCTGCGATGCCACGCGTCTCCAAACGGCAGCCTTCGTGCAGGCAGGCGGTCCACTGGTGGACCGAGGAGCTCGGCGAGATGCGAAAGGCAGTTCGCATCATCAGCCGCAGGCTCAAACGCTGCAGGGCGCGCCGTCCTCCGGACTATGTCGCGGAAAATGGACTCGTGGGAGAGTTTAGGGAGGCCAGAAAGGCCCTTTCGATTGCGATATTGCAGTCGAAAGCCCGGGCTCGGGCCGAGCTCCTCGAGACGCTCGATCGGGACCCTTGGGGGCGTCCGTACCGTGGGGCCCGCAACAAGTTGCGGCCTTGCACTTCCACGGCTACGGAAACGCTCGAACCCGAGGTGCTCCGTTCGGTGATCGATGGGCTCTTCCCGGATCCGGGGAACTTCACTCCCCCCAGTATGGGTCCACCCATTCCCGACACCCCCACGGACGAGGAGCCTCACTCCATCTCCGAGGGGGAACTCGACGTCGCCCTGGACCGGCTCCGGGGCAGGAAGACGGCTCCGGGACCCGACGGGGTCCCCGGTCGCCTCCTCTTCCTGGCTGCAAAACATCTACGCAGCCAGCTGCGGGACCTCTTCGAAGCCTGTATTCGCGCAGGTAGGTTCCCGTCGCAATGGAAGGAGGGGCGTCTGTGCCTTCTTCCCAAGGGAGGTCGTAAACCTCCCGACGATCCGTCCGCCTACAGGCCCATAGTGCTGCTGAACGAGGTCGCCAAGGTCTTCGAGAAGATCTTGGCGGAGCGGCTCGTGAAGCATCTAGACACCGTGGAGCCGGGGCTATCAGATACGCAGTTCGGGTTTCGGAGGAGGCGGTCCACGATGGACGCCTTCGAGACGCTGCGAACGGTGACGGACGAAGCCGTCCAAGCGAAGGACGTCTGCTTTGCGGACGACGCCCTACTCACGGCACGCGCCGCGTCATTCGCGGAGTCCGTGGACGTCGCCAACGACGGGTTGGCGATAGTCGTAGACAGAATAGCTAGGCTGGGCTTGAGGGTCTCCCCCGCGAAAACGGAGGCCATCATGTTCCATAGGAAGTTTCGCAATCCACCTCCGGATCTGTCCGTTACAGTCCAGAGGGTGGCGATCAGAGTAGGGCCCACGATGAAATATCTTGGGCTAGTCTTAGACGGGAAATGGCTATTCAAAGCGCATTTTGAGCAGTTAGTTCCCAAACTCGTGAGTTCCGCGGGCGCACTCTCAAGGCTTCTTCCCAACGTGGGGGGGCCGGGGGGTGCGACGCGGAAACTATATTCTGGCATCCTGAGGAGTATGGCCCTTTACGGTGCCCCCGTCTGGTTCGATTCGCTTCACCGCCACAATAGAACCCTGCTGCACCGGGCGCAGCGGGTTCTGGCCGTGAGAACCATACGTGGGTATCGTACAGTGTCTTGGACGGCGGCGACACTCTTGGCAGGCGAGCTGCCCTGGCCTCTCCAGGCAGACGTCCTGTCCAGGGTTCGTCGTACCCAGCAGGATGCCCTAGCTAGAGGACTGACCTTCTGTCAAGTCGAGATAGAGACGGTCAGGAAACGGGAAACCGCTTCCTGCCTCGTCGACTGGTCTCGTGACCTCGAACACCCTGCGGCCGGCGGCTTTACGGTGGACGCAATCAGGCCACAACTGGAGGAATGGGTTAACCGCACTAGCGGCACCCTCACCTTCAGGACGACGCAGATACTGACCGGACACGGTTGTTTCGATCAGTATCTGTTTCGCATTGTGGGCTGCTTGCCTTCTCCGGATTGCCGACAGTGTGGCGCACCCGATACGGCGTTTCATACGCTTGTCGAGTGCGCTGCCTGGGCGCCGCAGCGTCTCGAGCTCGAGACAAAGTTAGGAGCCGTCGCATCGCTCGGCGATTTGGTAACGGCCATGTTGCAGAGCGACGACCGCTGGGATACTGCGGTTTCTTTTTGTGAGGCAGTTATGTCTCTGAAACAGGCCGCAGAAAGGGATAGGGAGCGAAGTCCTAGGGCGCGTGCTACGGTCTCTTCTCGAGGTCGCCGGCCTTCAGCCGGCACCCGGAGAGGCAGGTACGCGCATTACTTCCCTCCCTGAGGTAGGATCCGGAACGATGGGGGCCCTTAGCTACTAGGTAAAGCAAGGGACTTAACAACTACCCCCGTTTCGTAGTGGAGTGTGTTCTCCCGGGGCACACTTCAGCACTTTATGCGCTGGATCGACTGCTGAGTAACTATGTTCTACATCTCAGTCTTTCCTTCACATCAAAGCGCAGGGCCGCGAAGGGAGGAGGGTTTTTTAGTGGGTATTGAGGTTGCTCGCCCGTGCGGCATCGCTCGGAGTCTCCACACTCCTCTGTGTAATCCATAGCGGACGAAGCGCAAGTAGAGCATACAATTGCTAGCGTTATCGCCCCCCGTGGATTCGTGCCGTTTCCTAGTGACGGCCCAGAGAGTGCGTAAATCGGTTAGTCATTCCGGAGAGCGTTTCAAAACAATAACCCTATTAAATGCGAAATAAAAGCAAACGAAACGAAACCCCAGCGCCGGCCTCGCCGTCATCCAAGCGGTGAGGCCGATTATGTCAGAATGGCTGCAGAGGCGTCACGGCACCCTAACGTTCCGCCTGACGCAGGTCCTCTCGGGGCACGGATGCTTCGGGAGGTACCTGTGTCAAATAAGGCGCGAACAATCGTCAGGGTGCCACCACTGCGTCGGCGGCGACGAAGACACGGCGCTGCACACCCTCCAGGTGTGTCCAGCCTGGGACGAGCAGCGCCGAGATCTCGTCGCGGCCATCGGGGCAGATTTGTCCCTCCCGGCCGTGGTGAGGGCCATGGTTGGGAGCGCCGACGCGTGGGACGCAGCCGCCTCCTTCTGCGAGACCGTCATGTCCGCGAAGGAGGCGGCGGAGCGGGAGAGGGAGCAAACCACCACGCTCCCCTCCCGCCAGAGCCGGCGGCGGCGTCGGAGGATCGTGCACGACGATCTCCAGCCGCCGTAGGCTACGGCCGTGCGGGCGACCGGCGGGAAAACCGGATCCGCCCGCACATAAAGGCCGGAGAGGAGGGACGTGCACCGATCCGCGCGCCTCCTCTCACTTCGTTCGGTGAGGAAGAGGAGCCGGAGAGACCCAGATCTCCGGCCACAAAATGGTGAGGCCAGCCCGCAAAGGGGCCGGCCGTCGTACGTCTGGGCTGGTGGTGAATGCGCGAGCGAGCCCACAGCCCGGACAAAGGACGCTCGGGATTGGACAGGTTGGTTATGTGCTTTGCTTTATTTATTCATGTTTAACTTACAATTGTATCTTATATTCTATGTACATGTTTCTTATATTTAACTTATTTCTACATATTAATTTTTATACGCCAAACTTATATTACAAGATATTTACTCTAGCGAAGAGTTTATTGTTTACAATTTTTTGTACAATTTTGTTCCAAAAAAAAATAAGCATGTTTCTTTACAACTTGTATACATTGTTATAATATGTAGCTATAAACCTATTTTCTTATATGCTTTCTTTAATCCTATTTTTGTTCTTTATGTCCGACGTGCGCAAGCTAGGTTTTTAAGGTATTACTAATTATCTTATTTCTTACAATATATATCCTATTTTAATTTCTATTTATTGACGCTGTCAGTAAATATACTAAAGTATATTACTGCAGTGTTCATATATTATACACTATTATATTACTATTTTATGTTGCTGGCTCATATATTTTGTGTTCTCTATTTATACTCTAATGTCAATTTTGTATGTTTACAGGTGATTGGTCTACTACCTTACGGGAGACTGCAGTTACGTGAGTATTTTTGTTGTTTTGCATGTATTTCTTGTGAGTGTTTCCTACGTGTGTGCGTTTTAAGTGTTAACTGTCTTTTGGTGCATGTGTGTTATGCCTGGCCTTGTGTTACGTGAACCAACTGCTTTTTCAATAAAAGCAGTTTGTTGCATAGTGAATGGTTTGAATGTCAATGTTTCTTTGTGTATTTTGTGTTGGTTTGTTGGTGTTGGTTGTGTTGACTTAGTTATGTGAGATGGCCGTCGGAGGGAGTTTTAAAAAACCCAAATATAATTATTACACTTTAATTTAAATTAATACATACAATTATAACTTAATGCTAATTGATCACGATGATCAGGTATTACAGCTTGCTACCGCGATTGGAGCCGGTCTGTCCCGTTCGTCGGTCCGCAGGGTGGCTCCGAGGCCTCGGAGGAATTTCTCTACACAGCACTTTCCCACGTGTATGCATGAGTCACTCACAGGTGGCTTGCATGATGTATTTTCCTTGAAATTGCTGTGTGAGAAACAACAGGCTTGCCTCATATGTGTGGAAAACCGTAGGGTTACCACACATATCACCTCCCCCCGTAGATGAGCAACTATTTGATGATGTTAAGGGCAAACGTTGCGGCTTTTCTCTCTTGCAGGGAGGAACTGGAACCATGCGGTGAAGAATAATTTGTCCCATGCGGTGGTTCAGCTTCGGTCGTCTTCCTTGCTGGTTGCCTATGATAGTAGCCGTAAAGGATTGCGACTGCAACGCCTATCAGGAGTCCATAAACGGGAATGGTGGTGTGGTATATGCTTGTTCAATCCTGTGGTTCTAGTTGTACAGGACTTTCCATTAAAACTTGATGCTGGATGTTGTGTAGTTTGCCTAGGTCGATGCTGGTTAGGTTGAAATTCGATAGAGATTTGGCAGGTTCAATGGTCGTATTGGGAGCTTTTATTATTTCTACAGGATATCCACGTATTTTGTCGTCTATGTTAATAATTGTGAATTCTGGTGTTCTTATTTTACAGTTTCGTGGAATTGTGGCTAGGTAGCTGCCTTTTAGAATTTGGTATTTTTCTTGTATGCACGACATTAAACCTTTGTTGCTTTTGGGAATGAGATAATATAGTTCTTACTGTCCAGTTCTAGTAGAGCTTCTTTCAGCATGGAAACTGTGATTGTGTGGCACGTCTCATCTATTTCTTGTTTTAAGATTAAATGAAAGCTGCCGTCTCGTTTGCTTCGAGTTTGATGGCTAATTTTCGGCTGGCAGATGTACCAAACAATTATCTTCGGGCATTCTGCCTCCATATAGATAAATTCCTGGGAATTGGCTGCTATGTAAGGAAAGGGTGGTATGATAACTTTGGAAATTTTGTTTGGAACAGGACATAACCTATATAGGTCGTAGGTTGGTGGGGACATGATTGGAACTTTAAGTGCAATTACTATTCTATGATCCACGTAGTAGGATCCTAAACTAATTAAGTCATAATAATATCTTATATCTACATTTAGAATATGCTCTAAGCCATATAGGGTTTTTAATTTGTTTAACATATTATTTAAATCTAATTGATTCTACCGAATGGTGCATTGAGTTTGTGCGACTAAAGGCTAATAAGTTTTCTAACCTAATTATCTCGTTTGATAAGTCCAAGACGTTATCCCTAACTATATTAAACAGACCAGACAGTCGAGTGAACCTTATTATACACTCTGTGGTTATATTAGTGTTATTATAGACAAGATGAATTATTTTTTCTAGTTTATGTTGGTTAATGTTAAGATTTTGTAAGACTTCTGAATGTTGGAGTGTCATGTTTTTGAAAAGACTTATATGATTGTTAAAATTTATGGTCAGCTCGTGCTCATTTTTAAGTAATGTACTGATAGCATTTTCGTATCTCAGGGCATCGTTGTTGTCAAGGTTTCCTGAAATGCTTTTTATGAGGGTGCCCAATGGGTCAATAAGACCGCGTTTCATACGTCTCGGTTCAAATGTCTGCAGTTGTAGTGTGATTTTATCTATTTTGTGAAATAGATTTAAAGCTTGTGTTTTCAATGTCTGAAAATGATTACTCGGTATCTTGTTAAGTACAGTCGTAAGTTGTGATTTCAGTAATTCTATTTGTCGATGAATGTTGCCAAGATCGATGTCTTGTAAAAAGGTGTGATAGTGAGATATAATTTTGGTTCTGTCTAATTTAAAGGGTAGTAGTCCTGGTCCGTCGGTAAGGTCTTCAAGTCTGATGTCTTGATTGTCAATTTGAGCTTGAATTACTATCAGAGTCGTCAGGAGGTTTAGGATCCTGTAACAAACCGTGAGGGTTAGTCTTTTTTTGTCGTTTTAATGTATTTTTAGCGACTCGATCTCGTTTTTTTCTAGTGTAAATATGGATTGGCAAATTTGTGATTACTTTGTCGTGGGTGTAGCGGGGTGCTAGTTTCTGACGTTGCGCGGCGGGGTTTTTAATATATACGTCTTGATTTTCCCTATAATCAAGTCTTGGTTCTCTATGTAAATTCTGGCGTGCCATGGTAGCTTCGCGTTGCGCAACGGAGGAGTCGTGTATAATTTCGTAAACTATTTTCATTTTATCATGATGTTCTTGCAGGTATTTTTGTAGTAATCGTTCTGTTAGATTCAAGTCAGTCGGATCCCTAGGGTCAAAATGTCCTGAAATTACATCAAATGGACGACATTTTGTAAGACTGTGAATAGAACTATTGTATGCAATGAGAGCGTATGGAACCAAGTTTTGGATTGATTCACTCTGGTGTTGTAATTTTAGTAATCGTAAATGTTCTAAAAGCGTATTGTGGAAACGCTCTATAATGCCATTCTCATTCGGAGCGTGAGCTGCTGTAGTATGATGAAGAATTTTATGTAATCTTAAGAATTCAGAAACCACTTGATTTGTAAATTCAGTTCCTTGATCGGTAGTTAAAGTAAGTGGAAAACCATGATGTGTGCTGAATTGTAGGAGGGCATTTATAATTTTAGGGGCCGTACAGTCTGTCATACGGTAAGCTTGAGCATATTTAGAGAAGGAGTCAACAATAGTTAAGTACTTCTCTTGCTCGATGGTTAATACGTCAGCATGTATGATTTCAAATGGTTAATTCGGAGGTGGGACTATTCTGAATTCTGGACGTACTGGATTACGATCGTACTTAGCACATCCACATATTTCACATTCATTTATAAATTTAGTTACATCGGATTTTATTTTGGGCCAAAAATATGTTTCAGATAATGCGAGGTATGTTTCATTAATGTCGCGGTGATTTGTTTTTCCTGTATGATATTTGCGGATAGTGTCTTGTTGAATGAATTAAGTAGTCGGACACATTTTGGATATTCTTTTTGACTAATAATAATTTCATTGACGAGCTACGGAATGTCCTTTGTATAATCGGTACAACTTTGTACATTTCTTCGAGGGGTAGTATTAAAATCGCAGTACGAATTTTAGGATCTACATATCTTTTAATTATGTCTATTATATCTGATTCGAGACTCTCTTCCGATGCAACCGTGGAGATTTGGAGGTAATTATCAAAGGGCTTCGTAATGAGTGGCTTTGATTTGGTAGAACGATTTTTGATATTGATGATAATTTGTTTGCGATATATGTTAAGAGGATTTTCACTGATTGGTATGTCTAAAATGGGTTGTTCCTTACTCGTGTGTATTGTGTCAGAGTGCGTTGAATTGGAACTAGGCAAAGCTCGAAGACTGGGTGCAGTGTCAGTGGAAGAATTACTTATTATAAGTCTGTCGTCTGTGGAGCTGTCAGCGTTCTTTCGCTTGAGCGCGATGAGGAACTAGAGCTGATGTTGACTACCACCGATTCTAATTCTTCATTGTGGAGTTCAATACGAGACAAGGCATCGGCATTTGTGTTATTTCTGCCTTTTTTTATAAATAATGGTATAATTATATTCAGCCAATCGTAATCTCCATCTGGTGAGACGCGAATTTGGCTCTTTCGAATTTATAAACCATTGCAAGGGTTTGTGATCGGTTATTAATTGTCTGTTTAGATGGCAGAGAGACTATTCTAATGAAAATATTAAAAAGTTCACGGAATGCTTAAGTAAACTTTCATTTTCGGACATTTACGATATAAAAAACCCAAATAAAGCATATGATGAATTCTTCGAAATTTTTAAATTATTTTATGATTTATGCTTTCCAATAATCAAAGTAAAGATACCTCTTCGAAATCGCTTGAAATGGCTTAGCAAGGGAATAAAATTATGCGCCAAAAAAAAGAGATCTCTTTTGTGGAAGTACCGACACTCTCCATCAGAGCAAAATAAAGAATTATTCAGGGACTATTCAAAACGTTTAAAAAAAATTATCAAGCTAACTCAAAAATCTCAAAATAATTATGCCATCACACAATCTAAACATAAAACAAAAACTATATGGAATATTATAAATAATTATAAGCAACATAACATTAAAGAGCAAATTTTGAAAATCAAATTAAATGATAAAATAATTACTGATCCTACTGAAATTGCGCAATGTTTTAATAATTTCTTTATAAATGACATCGCAACTAACAAAAGTAAATCGGACAAAGCTAATTTTAACCTAAACAATTCTATCAAAAACTCCTGTTTTATGGCACCAGTCGATAATGTTGAAATTAAGAATATTATTAAATCTTTAAATAACACGAAAAGTAGCGGCTATGATGACATATGTACCAAAGTAGTTAAACGAACATCTCATTTCATAGCTCCTGTTTTATGCCACGTGATAAATTTATGTATTGAAAATGGGAAATTCCCATCAAAACTTAAGACGTCAATCGTTATACCATTATTCAAAAAACAAGATAGAGAAGATATTCGTTGTTATAGACCTATTGCCTTAATACCTATAATATCCAAAATTATTGAAAAAGCCATCCATAACAGACTGGTATCTTACTTTGAAAAGAACAATGTAATAGCAAAAGAACAAAAGGGTTTTCAAAAAGAAAAATCTACAGACACAGCTATTTTAAACTTTTTGCAAATTATCCTCACAGCTCTAGATAATAAAAAACGCGCAGTTGGCCTTTTTATGGACATGACGAAAGCTTTTGATCATGTCGACCATGGTACATTATTAGACAAATTAGAAATGTACGGTGTACGAGGAAATGCCTTAGAATTAATAAAATCATATCTTTCTGACAGAAATCAATACACAGAAATTACAAGACTAGATAGAATTACTCATATTGAAAAAAAATACAAATCTGAACTTAGACATGTCAAATTCGGAGTGCCTCAGGGAAGTATATTAGGACCATTATTGTTTCTAATTTACATAAACGATCTTCCTAAGGTTATAAATCACCCCATGGTCCTTTTTGCTGATGACAGTACTATTATTTTTACGGACAATAATGATAATAAACTAGAAAGTGAAATAAATAACTCCCTCGCTACTGTAGTGGACTGGTTAGACAATAATAATCTTAAAGTTAACCTGGACAAAACACACATTATGACATTTAAAAACAAAAATTCTAATTTTGACAATATTAATATAAGTTATAACGGGACGAGAATTAGCGACATACAATCTACAAAATTTTTAGGGATACATATTGATGAAAGGCTCTCATGGAAATTACATGTGGAAAATATATGTACAAAACTGGCTAGATTTTCATATGCACTGTACATGTTAGAAAAAGTGGCAAACAAAGAGACACTTATAAGTGCTTATCATGCTTATGTAGGTTCCACACTAAAATACGGAATATTGTATTGGGCAAACTCGACAGATAAAGAATGTGCATTCAAAGCTCAAAAAAAATGTATACGTGCAATCTGCAAAATCAAACAAACAGATTCATGTAAAGCCCATTTTACTAACCTAAAAATCATGACACTCCCTTCGCTATATATTTATGAATCAGCTTTATTTATTAAAAAGGACATTAATAATTACGAAACCTGTCAAACTATTAGGCATCATAATAAACTTAAAAATGTTAACTGTAAAACGACTTTGTTCAAAAAAAGTATTTTTGCCATGGGTATATTAATTTTTAATAAATTATCAAATGATTTAAAAATGATTAAAAACATTAATTCATTTAAAAATAAACTGCGAGAACTCTTGATCCGAAAAGCATATTACACAATAGACGAATACATGTATGACATATTGTAAATAAAATACATTTAAAAAAAAAATGTTGCGGTGCCTTATATCCTGTTAAATGATCTTTTGTTATTATTTCTCTTGACATTAATTACTTGTATTTTAACGATAATTGACTTTTTTTAATTAGAATATTTATGTTGACTTAATGTTAAATTTGATTTCATTAATTTTGTACACCACTATGTGGTAGAATGTACTGTGCATCTACAATCATGTAACACCTGTATAAACTACATTCTTACAAATAAAGATTGATTGATTGATTGATTGATTGATATAATTTTAAATTTCCTGCCAAAAAGATAAGATCTAAAATATTTTACTGCCCATACTATCGCTAAAAGCTCTTTTTCATAAGTGGAATAGTTTATTTCACTCTCGTTCAGAGTCCTAGATGCATAAGCTATTGGTCTATCGGAACCCACAATTCCTTGTGATAATATGGCTCCTACAGCTATATTCGATGCGTCTGTTGTTAGAATGAATTTAAGAAGAAGAATGATTTTTCATTTAGAAAAATCAGGGTATTGCAGGATCGGGTCATTTGTCAAGAGTGTTTTACAGTGCTCAAAACATTCAATATATTCTGGTGTGAGATTAATTTTTGCTCCTTTTTTTAGGCATGAAGTCAATGGTTTTGTTATACGGGCGAAGTCTGGGATAAATCTTCGGTAATAACCTAACAATCCTAAAAATCCTTTTATTTGTTTTGCGGTTTTTGGAATAGGGTATTTTGTAATTGCGGAAATCTTATCTGGATTTGGCTTTACTCCGTCAGGTGTTATAATATGCCCTAAGTATGGAGTTTCACGATGTAAGAATTCTGACTTGTCCATTTGAATTTTGAAATTAGAGTTTCTGAGCCTATCGAAAATTTTCTTTAGGTTTATCATATGTTCCTGCAAAGATGTTGAAAACACTAAAATATCATCTTGGTACACTATACAAATTACATGTTGTAAGCCTCTGAGAACATTGTCCATCACCCTTTGAAAAGTTGATGGACTGTTCTTTAGAACCATAGGCATGCGTAAAAATTCAAAATGACCGTGACCATCGGCTACACTTAATCCGGTTTTATGTATGTCGGCGGGATCCATTTCGACTTGATAGAAACCGCTTGAACACGCACGCGTCGCGGTTCACCACTGTCCTTGAGAACACTCACCGGTACCGATTATCACCAACTGTTCTTGGAATCACACCAGTTATTATCCGATATAAAATATTTAACCGAAATAGATGCCCGTGTTTACTGGATCAAGGTCGCGGATGCACTCGTGCGGCGCCCCGCGCGCCGGCACTTATATCGACGCTACTTAGACCGTGTATTATGTTGCATGAACACACCCCCCCCTAACCAAGGCCCAGCCTTGGTTCTCAACAACTCAAAGGAAGCCGACATAGTTTCGAGGCGGGTCTCATCAAGACTCCATCCCTCGTCCTCACTTCCGCTATCCGTACAACCCCGTCCTTACCCGGAAGTAATTTAACTATCCGACCGCGTTTCCAATGCAGGGGAGGTAAGTTATCTTCTTTGATTAGAACTAGGTCATCTAACTTAGGAGGTTCCGTTTTAGAGTTCCATTTAAACCGCTGTTGCAACGTGTGCAGATATTCCGACCGCCAACGCGTCCAAAAGTGCTGAGACATCTTTTGGATTTGTTGAAATTGAGTTAAACGTTGTAGACCAACATCCTCGTAAGGATACTCCGGGAGAGCAACAAGTGGCTGTCCAATTAAAAAATGTCCGGGAGTTAACACCTCAAAATCCGCGGGATCCGTACTCAGGGGACACAAAGGCCTCGAGTTCATAACCGCTTCGACTTTGGTGAAGAATGTGGAAAGTTTTTCAAAGGTTAGCCGGGCATCACCGAGTACGCGTTTCGCATGAGTCTTGGCCGACTTAACTGCCGCTTCAAAGAGATCGCCGTGATTAGGGCTCGCCGGTGCATTAAACAGCCACGTAATGTTATCTTTGGCTAACCGCCGTTGTAAGTCCGAGTGATGGTCGCGTAAGAACGAATATAATTCACGTAAATATTTGTCCGTTCGGGTATAATTAGTTCCGCAGTCTGACCTGACAAGAGATGGAAGACCTCTACGCGATATGAACCGCGAGAAAGCAGCGACAAAAGCTTCAATCGTAAGTTCCGACACGATTTCTAAATGAACTGCTTTTGTGGCCAGACAGACAAACACACATAAATAACATTTTTCTATTCTAGCATTCCGTAATGAACTGGACTTTATATAATACGGCCCCGCAAAATCCGTGAAAAGGCCGAACAGCTCTTACGCGATCCGCCGGTAAATCTGCCATAAAGGGCTGTGTAGGCCGTGGCCGCGCCCTATAGCATTGCACGCATCTGAATACAATTTTCCGTGTAACGCGCCTAGCTGACACTATCCAATAAGTCCGAGATAAAATGGCCGCTAATGCATAAGCGCCGACATGACAATATACTGCATGATAATGCGTTACCAAAAGTTCCGTAAACAAACTCGTAGCAGGCAATAATATTGGATGCCGCGCGCGGTACGGTAATTCTGATGCGGATATCCGTCCGCTAACCCGTAATATATTATCTTCATCTATAAATAAGTTCAACCGCCGCATAGCTGTACGTATAAGCTTTCCCGTTTTTAAGGCGTTAATTTCCTCCTCAAAGTGCGAAGCTTGCACCATCCTAATTAAATGTAATATAGCGTTTCTGCGCTCCGAAACCGATATATTTCCGCTAAGTCTAGAATTTTTATTCTTATTTTTACAAATGACCGAAAAACGTAATAAATAGGCCGTAACATTAATCAATTTATCAAATTAACTATAACGCTTAAGTAAGTCAAATTCCGAGTCTATTACACCGACATGGACTACCTTAGCTCGCAATCCGGGCAGATCATTTA
This sequence comes from Dendrolimus punctatus, assembly GCA_012273795.1. Lineage (NCBI taxonomy): Eukaryota > Metazoa > Arthropoda > Insecta > Lepidoptera > Lasiocampidae > Dendrolimus > Dendrolimus punctatus. The sequence continues at coordinate 79,264 of JAABVI010000071.1, read as the reverse complement.
AAGAAAGATCTGATATATTAGCGGGCCACATTTGCTGTGGTTGGTGAAGCCAATTAGGGTTCCACCAGAGTTGGTCTTGAATCAAAGCCGCCGCCGTCGCTCCACGTGACGCTACGTCCGCACAATTCAACTCGCTAGGCACGTGACGCCATCGAATGGGAACCGAGGAAGAATTTATTTGGGAAACTCTGTTGCCTTCAAAAACCTGCAGTTTATGAGCTGGCGTATGTAACCACGCTAACACGATCGTACTATCACACCAACCGTATACGTCGTCGAAAGTGATAGACTCGTCCATCGTGGAGACCACGTGATTGACAAGAGTAGTCATCAACGCCGCGCCGTTTAGTTCTAATTTAGGAATAGTCTGTTTCGTCTTTAGCGGGGCTACTCGAGATTTGGCTATGAGCAACCGCACAACAACCGTTCCCGCCGTGTCTTCCGATCTGATGTAAACCGCCACAGCGTACCGAGGATCCGTCACAAAAGCCATGTAAGGTGAACCGCATCGACCCTACCGACCCTACCGTTTTTAAAGGACGTGGTATAACTACACCTTGTAAGTTTGGCAAATCGGCTAAAGTGCCTTGCCAACTTCGTACAATGTCGTCGGGTGCGGGAGTATCCCAATCGACCTTCCGGGACTTATCACCGCTGCTTGTCAGGGATTGAAGTAGCAACTTTAGTTTAAAAATTACCAGGGCTACCCAACCTAAGGGATCGTACAGTCTGGCTACGACTGACAGAATACTTCGCCGTGTGACCGTGTTATCCTATGGTAAACTTAAACGATAGGTGAAGCTATCCGAAGCTGGATTCCATTGAATGCCTAGTACCTTTATGAGGCCGGAACCGTTCACGTCTTCAAACGTCCTAGGTCTCTCTAAGTGATCTAAAGGTAAGCCGCGTAGTAACTCTGGTACGTTAGAAGACCACTTTCGTAATTCGTAGCCGGCCGTAGACATGAGGTCAATTAATTCTTGCTGTAACTCGCGAGCCTTGGATAAACTATCTGCGCCGCCGTTTAAATCGTCAACATAACTGTTCTTACGTAACAGTTGAGCCGCCCGGGTGTACTTACGCCCTTCATCCTGGGCCAATTGGTGGAGACACCGAATGGCAATGAAAGGACTAGACTTCAAACCGTAAGTATTAGTCGTCAGCTGATAAAGTAGTAACGGTTGATCAGGAGATGGCCGCCAAAATATCAACTGGTATCTCCGGTCCTCTGGATGTATCCATGTCTGCCGAAACATCATGCGCACGTCCGTAGTAAAAACATAACGCGGCGCGCGAAAATTTAAAATAATTACCGTAATATCATTCTGAAGCCGTTCACCTGCATATAAGCAATCATTAAGTGACACGCCTGTACTAGTTTCTTCACTGCCGTTAAATACAACGCGTATTTTACCGTCCCGAAAAACACCGTGATGAACGAGGAGATAGGACTCCTCATTTGAATTCAAATTAAAATTAGAAATTTCCATGTGGCCGAGTTTAAGATATTCTTCCATAAATGATACATATTTATCACGAAACTCCGGTTGCCGTAACATTCTACGTTCTAACGACGAGAACTGCCGAAGTGCTTTATGTGTGATATCGCCTAATCGCCGGTGATTAGGTATCAGTGGGAGGCGCACCATATATTTACCATCAGGCTCTCGTACCGTACTTGAAGTAAATAAAAGTTCACACAGAGTGTCCGCCGGGTCCCTAATTTTTATCCTGGGCGGTTCCTCACACCGCCAGAATTTTTCGACCGCTTCCAAAAGCGATACTCCGGAAAATGAAGTAAGATTATTAAAGTTTACCGAATTATTTAAATTAACCGAAGAACTATGACCGAAAATTGCGTAATCAAAAATAGTACCTAGTGCATAAAGACCGTTAGGACCGATTTGAACCGAATAACCGTTTAAAATTTGACCTAAAATGTCACAACCGAAAATTATGTCTATCTTAGACATTCGATAAAATCCGTTATCCGAAATATGTATGTCACTACTGGCAACACCAATCCGAAAAGCTAAATAATTAGTTGGTTTCTTTAAAACCACCGCCGTAACCGATAATAATGGATGCCCTGTCCGTTCAGGCCTAAAATTAACTAAAACTATTTGATTAGTACTGTTAGCACTAATCCCGCCAATACCGACTAAAGGTGTATGTAAATAATGTCGCTTTAAGCCCAATTCGGATACAAAGTCGCTCCGAATAATTGAAACCTGAGAACCGAGATCCAAAAGTGCCCTCGCTTTTATAAAGTCCCCGCGAACCGATTTAGTTTCAATAATAACCGTGGGCAATACTACATTATCCGCCAGTACCGGTATTGAAGCGACATTGTTGTTTGTTAATTGCTATTGAGAATAATTATTACGTTGCTGCCGATTCTCCGATGGCGCATGGGCTGAAGTTGCCGGCGCGTCGTACGAACGTTGTGGGTTGAGATGGTCAACGCGCGTCGAACCGCAGCTATATTGCGCGGGCGCTCGATCGTAGCGCGCTGCCGCCGCCGCCCGCGCCCTTCCGTCCGAACCTCCCTGCGATGGCGAGTGCATGCGCCGATGCAAATTGTCACTATTGGAAGCCGGAGAACGGCGCGCTCGCGCGGGGGGTGGCGATCGCCTAGTAATATGCATCTCGTGCCGTGGGACGGCTATGCCATGGTTTGCTTGCCGAGTATGATAATCATTGCGCGAAGGTGAGCGCGAGCCGGCAAAGAATGTCGTACAAATCAATTTATTATGCCCGTTATGACCGCAACATCCGCATGGTACGCGCTCGTTGCAATTTGCCGCCGTATGATTTTTAAAACATTTGAAACACAATGAATTTGAATGTATAAATCCTTTTCTTTCATTAATCGAAAGTTTAACGAATTGATAACAATTGTTAATGGAATGACCCGATATGCCGCAATATGAACATATTTTGCTACTACCCGCGTGATTAATTTTGACATCGTGGACTTGTTCCGTGATATGCGTCGCTCGCTCTGTCTTACCGGCCCGCGTGCCTGTAGTTATGTATAGTTCTTTAGTTGTATCTATGAGTCGACACTCATTTTGTAGAAATTCCGTCAGATTATTGAAAGTAGGTAGGTCAACATTATTACCGCCGTATTTATGTTCGAATCGAGACTTTATTTCAATAGGAAGTTTTGTTAATGTTAAATGTACAAGTAAATAACTCCATTCATCCACCGGTAAACCGAAGCTCTTTAGAGCTCGTGTGCATTCTAGAAGAGGGTTCAGTACATCCGACCGCAATAAATGATGTTTTCTTAATACCGGAATATTTAATATACGTGATATATGCGCGTCTGCCAATAACCGTTTATTGTCATAACGCGTGTATAATAGTTCTAGGGCAATACCTAGGGAGGTATCAACCATGGGTAAATGTTGAATAATAGACTTAGGTTCTCTAACCAAATGAGACGACAAATAGAGAAATTTCTCCGTTTTTGATATATCCTTACGGCTTAAAACTAATGAATTGAATAAACTAATAAAACTGCTTCACATAAATAAGTCACCATCGAAAATATTCAAATTAATCTGAGGTAACCGCGAAGATAGTGTACCACCCGAGCACGTATCACGCTGATCCGAGGTGCCAGCGCCCTGGTCACTTGCCACGCGGTACTTTTCGAGTTCCAGTTCTAACCGGTCATACCACGATGTTGCGTTTCTAAATTTTGACGTAAATTCGTCCAGATCCTCTTCATCTCCCTTAAAATAATTAAGTATGCCTTCGTAGGCATCGCTCAATTTCGTATAATTTTCTTCCAATTTGCGTAAACGCACCGACAAAATGCTTGTACTAGCGTTCTTGTCATCTAAAATGGCGACCGTGTCATGAAACCAATCATACTGAATTTTGAATCTTGTTTCATGTAATTTTGACATTTTTTGGAACAAACAGAACCTCTCCAAGGGAGAAAACCGTATAAGTATAATAAATATAAACCGAAGTACGAGCACCCGAAGCTCGGTGTACCGAAAAATGAGTAAATAAAAATAATTAATCCCACAAGCAATCCGGGTCGAAGGAACCAAAATGTGTTCGGGCTATGGCTAGCCCAGCGGACTGTAAGTATAGGCAAGTTCCTGCTTGTCGGAATCCGTTGTTTGAATTTCCTGGCAACATATAATATACACTTATGGTCTATCACTTACTGTAGAAGTGGAAGTTTTGGGCCGGTCTCTGAATTATCACTCCCGAAGAACATGCACGCGTCGCGGTTCACCACTGTCCTTGAGAACACTCACCGGTACCGATTATCACCAACTGTTCTTGGAATCACACCAGTTATTATCCGATATAAAATATTTAACCGAAATAGATACCCGTGTTTACTGGATCAAGGTCGCGGATGCACTCGTGCGGCGCCCCGCGCGCCGGCACTTATATCGACGCTACTTAGACCGTGTATTATGTTGCATGAACAGTCTGTTACATTGGGAATGGGATATTTGTCATCTATTGATTTGTCATTTAATTTTCGAAAGTCCACGACAAGTCGCCATTTAACTTTGCCTGACGCATCGGCTTTTTTGGGTACGACCCATATAGGTGCACTCCATGCCGAAGTTGAAGGTCTTATAATGTTTTGTTGTAGCATTTTTTGAATTTGCAATTTTACTTCTTCTCTATGAATATAAGGGTATCTGTAGGTTTTACTGTGGACAGGTATTTCGTCGGTTGTTCTAATTTGATGTTTAATTTGATTAGTAAAGGTCAATGGTTCATTTTCTAAGTAAAATATATCGGAATATTTTTTACACAACGCGTATAAGTTAGCGTGTTCTTCAGCGTTTAGGTGATTGGTACGTAAGCGCGATAAAACTTCTTGAGATCGCGTAGGTTTATTCGACATGGAATAGTTACTGGGTTTTTTGCACATGGTTTGTTCATTAAATATGTTAGCAGTCAATGGTTCAGAGAGTGAAAAATCTATATCTCTATCTGTAGGATTTTGGATTTCAATATAAGCTAAATTATTTTCAGCGGTGGTAAAACAATCTATAACGTTGCATTCGCAAATGTTCCGTTGGTCTATGTCTATGTCACCTTTGGTAATACTAATAGGTACCTTAACCAATTGACTTGATTGTGCTGGTATTCTTGTCTTAAATAATATTTTTGATGGATGAGAATTATACATTTTAATAGGGTTACTAGCATATTTGGTTTTTAATATGCATGACTGAAAATTGATTTTTGATTGCCATTGTTCTAAGAGGTCTAGTCCGATTAGGCCATCGAAATAGTTATGGAACCGATAGACATAAAGTTTGATAGGACTGCATTCCTTGAATTCCGGGAAACATGGGATTGTTATGGAATATTTGTTGTTGGTTGATGCGTGTATATTTGTAACTATAAATGGATCATAATCTAAAGGTATGTTGTAAAAAAAAATTTGTACGGCTTCTGGGCTTATAAAAGACTGATTTGCACCTGTGTCGATTAAGAGCTTAAGTGGGGGATTATTAATCTGAATATATGGAAGTTGTCTCTTATTTTGTATGTTTACTTCTATTCTGGGTATATTAAATCCGGGCCTATCTGAAAATTTTCCGTTTGATCCTGGATTTCGGTTTCCGTCGAATTGCCTTGCACCGGTTCCTCGTCTGTGTAAGTCACAGGAAAATTATTATAGTCATTGTAATGTTCATTGTAATTATTGGACTTTAATAGTATTATGGGAAGGCACCAGTAAAACCATAAGAATTCTATTAAAACTTTAATCTGTATTAATAGATCGTCCATAGCACACAATGACACAGCGGAGAAGAGAGAAGGGCGAACGCAGCGCCACGGGCAAAAATGTAACACACATTTAAGCAGGCTAGGGTGTGAAATTCATAATACCAACACTCCTCCTAATTTCACACCTACTAAACTAATAACTCTTGTATTTACTTACACTATTTCAATTTTAAACTAAAATTTGACATTTATTTAAACAAAACTTCCTAACAGGCAAAGCCTTTGTGAGAAAATCTGCCAATTGATTAACAGTATTAATATATTTAATATTTACTATACCCTGGTCAACTATCTCTCGAATAAATTTAAACTTTACATCAATATGTTTAGTTCTTTGATGGTACATAGAATTATTTATATATTTTATGGCAGCTTGATTGTCCACAAACAAATCAAAATTATATTGAGTTTCACCCAACTCTGACAAAAACTGCTTTAACCACAATACTTCTTTTGTAGCATCACAAGCAGCCATAAATTCAGATTCCATTGTTGACAAAGCTATAGTATGTTGCTTATGGCTTGCCCATGTTATTGGCCCATGGTTCATCATAAAAATGTACCCCGTAGTTGATTTTCTTGAATCAACATCACCTGCATAGTCTGCATCAGAAAAGCCAACTACCCCTGAATTACCTTTATATTCTATATATATGTCTTTAGTACCAATAAGGTATCTAATAATGTGCTTTACAGCTTTCACATGTTCTGAACTAGGATTATTAACATAACGACTAACTAGGTTTACAGCAAAACAAATATCTGGACGAGATACAGAAGCTAAGTACAGTAAAGAGCCAACGGCCTCTCTATATGGAAATTTTATAATTTCTTTTTTATCAGAACAAGATGTATAGTTAACATTACAGTCAATTGGAACCGAACATGACTTGGCATCTGTCATATTATATTTCTTTATTATTTGTTCTACAATATAGTTACTTTGATTTATACACACAGACTCAGATGTTCTTGTAATTTGCATACCCACAAAATAATTTAAATCAGACACTTTTAAATTAAAATTACTTTTCAATATACTGATCACTGAATTTAAAGTACTCTTGTTTGAAGCAAAAATAAGTCCATCATCTACATACAACAATAAAAACACTTTTTCATTATTTAAATTACTACTAAAAACACAATGATCAGATTCTAACTGTACAAAACCAAATGACTTAAGAAAACTAGTAAACTTTGCATTCCAACAACGAGCTGCCTGTTTAAGGCCATAAAGTGATTTATTCAACTTACATACTTTTGTATTTTCAGCATAAATTCCTTTAGGAATTTCCATGTAAATTTCTTCATTAAGTTTTCCATACAGAAAAGCAGTCTTTATATCAAATTGTAATATTTCATAAGAATAACGAGCTGCCAAACTTAAAAGAATTCTAATCGAATCATACCTCGTTGTTGGAGCAAATGTTTCAAAATAATCAACACCTTTAATTTGAGTGTAGCCTCTGGCACATAGCCGAGCCTTATACTTTTCTATTTCACCCAATTTATTCTGCTTAATTTTAAATACCCACTTGGAGGTTATGGGTTTCTTTTCTGTTCTATTTACTATAGACCATGTATTATTTTCTTCATGAGCCTGCAACTCCTCCTTGATTGCTAGTTTCCATTGGGTGGCCTCTGGACAACTAACTGCTTCCTCATAAGAACTTGGCTCAAAGTATTCAGTAACATTCACTTGGTAATTTAAAGTTCTTTTTGGTCTCAAATTTTTCTTTACCAACTGTGCATCAGGAGGAATTTCCATGGAAGGGTCATAAGAAATATCTTCATCATCATCACTGCAAGTTTTCAAGCTATCATCACTAGCCAGTTCTATTGGAGTACTTGGAGTGGATGTACTTTGTGTACCATTTCCAGGATTTGAACCTGACACCTCAATGTCAATGAACACAGGATTCTTTTCACAATTTTGCAAATAACAGGAGTTTTCATCAAAAATTACATCCCTTGATATTTTAATTTTATTTGTATGTATATCTAACATTCTATAATTATTATTTTCATAACCAACTAAGATCATTTTATTACTCTTTTTCTGTAATTTAGTTCTACATGAATCTGGCACATGAACATAACCAACTGAACCAAACACCTTGAGATGTGAAAGGCTTGGAATCTCACCAGACCATATCTGCAATGGTGATTTATTTGGAGTTTGGCTAGATGTTGTTCTATTTAAAATATAAACTGCACAATTTACTGCCTCAGCCCAAAGGTTCAATGGCAAATTTCTACCATAAAGCATAGAACGAGCACTTTCAACTATGGTGCGCATCTCTCTTTCAGCTCGACCATTCTGTTGGGGTGTGTAAGGGGCAGTACATTCATGTAATATACCTTTTTGTTTCATAAACTGCTTAAACTCACTGTTCACATACTCTGTGCCATTATCAGTATGTAGGGTTCTTACATTATGATTAAACTTATTCTTCACAATAGCATTATAGGTCTTAAAATGATCTAATACTTCACTCTTATGCTTCATAAAGCATACATATAAGAAACTAGAAGCTGCATCTTTGAATACAACAAAGTATTTCATACCTTGAATCGAAGTCTCGCTCATTGGACCATATACATCACTGTAGACCAGATCACCAGGTCTCACCTCGGCACGGAGGGAACTATGGAAAGGCAGCCGACTTTGCTTCCCATACATACATGGTTCACAAACAAAATTTTCACTATCACTTACACTGCACTTTATAAGTCCATTTTTAGCCATCTTCTTGATTTCATTTACATTTAGATGTCCCAGCTTTTCATGCCACATTTGCAATGTACACTGAGGTATTTCTACTGCATTACAGCTCTCTTTAACAATAGTTTTAAACTTCATGACATATAAATTGTTTAAGTTTTGTGTAGCACTTAAAACCACCTGATTTTCTTTATATATCAATGCATGATTCCTTTCTTTTACAATTCTATATTGTAAATGCATAATTGCACCTTCAGAAAACAAATTGCGGCGAAGTTCAGGAACATAAATAACATTATTAAGTATGTTTGTAATCCATTGCCCATTTTGGTATTTTTCAATCAAAACACTTCCAATTCCATGGACTTTTAACTCTTGCTGGTTTCCCAGTCTTACTATTCTAGTATTACTTTCATTGAATAATTCAAGTGTATGAAAAAATTCTTTCCGGAATGTCATGTGGGCAGATGCTCCGCTGTCCAATATCCATATGTCATTATATGATTCCATGATGGAATTCAGGCTCTCTGCATGAAATGCCTGCATATCAGATTGTTTGTTCTTCTTATATCGACAGTCTTTAGCAAAATGTCCACGTTTTCCGCAGTTATAACACACAAATCTATGTTTTGTATTGTCATTCTTTTGTGTCTTCTTTCTATGCGTGGCCAACAAGGCTGTTTCAGTTTGTTCTTCCTTGGTTAAGTTAGCTTCCTCATCCAACAGTCGAGCAGTCAAATTTTGGATAGTCTGTAGTGCTGGATCAAGCGATAACCATGCCTGCCGGACAGATCTGTACTTTGTGGGCAGAGTACTTATAACTTTTGTAATTATAGCTGTTTCACTGACCTTCTCTCCACTGTCTTTCAACTGTTGAGCTAAGCTTTCAACTTTACTAATATGTTCAGCAATGTTACACGATGGACTCATAGTATATGAGTAGAATTTCTCATGAATTAACATTTTGTTAAATTCTGACTTTTGTTCATATATTGATTCTAATTTTAGCATTATCTGTAGTGCACTTTCACAATTTTCTATGAGTGCAATATTCTTATAATCCATGGATGAGGTAATTATGCACATGGCTATGCCGTCTTCTTTTACCCAATTTTCGAAGTTAGATTGCGGTTTCTTCACATTGATATCTATGCCTCTCGCCCGCAATGCACATTTAATTTGGAATTTCCACTGTCGGAAATTATTTCCGTCGAATCTTTCTACTTTTATTGCGGCGTCCATTTTGTATGCCGGCCGGCGTGTGCGCGTGACTCGAATACTTACAAATTTTATTCGTAAAACAAGACTGATCTAACCTGTTCTTTATGGATTTACTTTGCTGGGCCCATAACCTATTGGACTTTAATAGTATTATGGGAAGGCACCAGTAAAACCATAAGAATTCTATTAAAACTTTAATCTGTATTAATAGATCGTCCATAGCACACAATGACACAGCGGAGAAGAGAGAAGGGCGAACGCAGCGCCACGGGCAAAAATGTAACACACATTTAAGCAGGCTAGGGTGTGAAATTCATAATACCAACAGTAATAGTCATAGTAGTGGTCAGCCTGTAAGTCGTCAACGTACGGTTCAATTGTTTCATTTATATTTATTTGTCTCGGTGTGTTGTATGGTAAAGTGCGCGCAACAGCGTGACTTACACCGGACATCGGCTGAGAATTTTGTTGAGGCTGTTGATAGCTATTATTTGGCCTAGGTGGTATTCTAAATCCTGTTGTCATGTTGGAACGCGGAAGAGCTCTCATCATTTGCTGGGTCCTCGAAGGGCCTTGCATATGGGGTCTATTTTCCCACGGAGCTTGATACTGGCGGAAATTATTTTGAGGGAGATTGAAATGATTTAACGGAGATGCATTATTATTAGACAAAAATTTAGGATTATTACTAGGTAAGAATCTGTGAGGTTGGTTAAAATTGTTTATGGTTGGTTGTCCAGTATGCAGTGGCTGTGTAAAGGCGCTATAAAACGGGGCTCTTGGATGCTGTGGTGTTTGATAAATTGGGGATGAATTATAAATAGGAATTTTGAACAAGTTTTGTCTTTGTCCGTTAAGTTGGGGCTTAGATAAACTAGAGGGGGTGTTTCTATGTTGTAAATATAATACGTTTAGCTCTTCTTGTGCAAATAATAAGGCCTTTTCCAGTGATTCTGGCCTCATACACCGAACACGTGAACCTAGAGGCTCGGTCAACCCTCTTGTGAAAGTTTGTAACGCTAATTTATTATAAAGCTGGCGTTTTGCTTCTATGGTGGTTTTTACAGATTTATGCAGCTCGATATATGTTATAATTGTACTTAATAAATTTTGGACACGCTCATAAAATATATGGGGAGTATCTGAACCCTGGGTTAAAATGGACAGATCAGTATAAAGGGTTGATTCATCCCTGTGATCCGAAAAGCTATTAATCAAGGCTCCTCTTATGCCTTTCCAGTCATGAGGAATGCCACTTGAGTTGAGCATGCGGGCAGCTGAATACTTCACCGGGTATGCGGGCGAGTATTCCTGTCTTTATGTGGGCGAAAAATCTTGAAAAATTATTATATCTAGTGCTAAAATTAAAATTGATTTTTATTTTATACAATGTAACCTATTCCTATGAATTTAATTATTATTTAATATATTTAAATCAATTTAAAAAATCGATGTGAGACTTTTAAATGATTAATAAAAAGGATATGGATTAGGAAATAGCAGCCAATAGAAACTATTCTATTTCACTTACTGCAATATATGCATCGCGTGCTGAGCCATCGATTTCTGGATGTCCCACGATGTTTCTCCAACGGCGCTCTCCGTAGATTCTTTTCGGATTGTCGACGCGTCGACGATACGACAATCGGATACGTGGACCGAGGTTTAGGACGCGAACCGATAATGTGACAATCCTACCGACTGCGCCAGTTATGTAAGATGGCCGTCGGAGAGAGTTTTAAAAAACCCAAATATAATTATTACACTTTAATTTAAATTAATACATACAATTATAACTTAATGCTAATTGATCACGATGATCAGGTATTACAGCTTGCTACCGCGATTGGAGCCGGTCTGTGTCGTTCTTCAGTCCGCAGGGTGGCTCCAAGGCTTCGGAGGAATTTCTCTACACAGCACTTTCCCACGTGTATGCATGAGTCACCCACAGGTGGCTTGCATGATGTATTTTCCTTGAAATTGCTGTGTGAGAAACAACAGGCTTGCCTCATATGTGTGGAAAACCGTAGGGTTACCACACATAACAACTTCGTTTGTGTTTTGTGTGATTATGTGATTTATTGTGTGATGTGCGATTTCAGCTGCAGACCCCCGATTAACGCTGTGTCGTCACCACGACACCGAATGCTGCCCCTGCGAAGTTACCTACTCTCTGAACCAACTTCCGGTTTTTACGCAAAATAGTGGGACCGTAGACCGCCCTTGTTGTCTTGTCTGGTGTTACCTTCAAGTTGTATGTACAACTGCTGTATCAACGAGGTGCGGTTTCCGGTCCATTGCCATTTTGTTGTCGTCGGTCGTTGTTTTAGCTGTAGGCTACGGTAGAGTGCACTATGTTATCCCAGCGTTTTCTGACTGGGCAGGCTTCGCTGAACGCGTTGTGTCCTGCCTCTGCCCTTTTCTCTTTAACACAGTTCTTGCACTTGGGTGGCGCATCCACCGCATACTCTTTACACTCCTTCCTAGTGTGGGGGCCACCGCAGTGACTACACATCACCTGGGTCTCCGTACATAGCTTTTTGCCATGCCCGAAGCTCAGGCAGATGGTGCACTGTGTCAGTGGTGACCCGTCTGTCACGTGCAAGTTTTGTAGATAGATCCTCACCATACCTACTTTGGTGAGCCGCCTCCATAGGGCCGGTGACACTTTAAACACGACTCTGTGCGTGTTCGGGTTTCGTCCTCGGATCTTGTAGGCGATCTCCATAAGGTCGTCTTCCTTCCCAAGGCCCTCAAATACCGCTCTATTCTGGTTTCTGAGGGCTTTATGAAGGTCGTCGTCCGTATGCGCCTTGAGGACACCCGTTATCATCACCATTGGTCTCTTGTTGGTGATGTTCTCTGCCACTAGGTCCGCCCTTACTTTCTTCAGCTTGTCCTTGAGCTTATCGCGCTCCTCTTCTGACCTGCAGCTGACGATAACCCTTCCATCCTTGGCTTTCCTGACACGCTCAACCTCGACCCCCCCTCTTTGGCGTTAAGCGCCATCCTAATGCCCTTGAGGGTCTCATCAACCGTGCAGTCATCCGATTCCGCGGTTATCGCCACTAAATGCAGCGTTCTATAGGTTTGGGGCCTAGCCGCAGACCCTTCAGACACTGCTCTCGCGTAGCTCTTCGGCGGCACGCACTCTACACTCGCTTCCCTGTTCTTAAGAATAACCTGCTCGAGGTTATTCGTACTCTCCAGGTTTTTCTTCAAGAGTCTAGAGTGCTCGTCCATACGTTCAGCGAGGATCTCCCACTTCCTGCTGAGCTCCTCCCTATCTTCACGCTCCAAAGGGGGTCTGCTCGGCGCAGGATCCTGCATCGTCGCTTGCGTTTGTACGTCTTTTGTCTCTTTTTTCTTTTCACCCGGGCCCTTCCCCGCGTCGTCTGCTGCTATTAGGGCGTCCGAAAGGTCTGTCTCCGATTGGCACGTCAGGGCGTATATACGCTTGACTGCATACGCTACGCCCTGTTTAATCTCTGTCTTGAGATTTCTCGAGTTATCGAGGTGTTCGGTCGCTTTTTGCAGAAGATCTTTGGCCTCGCTTAGTCTTTCAAAGCGCTTATTGTGCATAGCCATGTCGGTCGCCGCTTTTTTAGAGACTTGTGGCGGCGTTCTTTTCATAAATGTCCTACTTACGGGAATGGATTGCTTACTGGGGCTAGAGACCGCCTGTACGACCTTGTTCGAAGGCGGGGAGAACTTGAGAGATACCGCCTTCTTTTTCTGCTCCGGCTTGGGGCTGGGGCTGAGACTGATGGGCGTCCCAGGACTGCTCGCGAACTCCACATCCTCAAAGCGAATTGGCGGTTGTTTTTGTTTCACTGGTGTCCGAAACATTTTGGAGGGCGGTATGTGTGTGCTATGTGTTCTTAACTAAGTAATTCTACTCTAATCGACTCATGCAATAGCACAGAGTCGAATGGGTCAATGTATAAGAATAAAATAGTTCGTACAATATATATTGAACCAGTCAACAATGTGTAAAATAAAACAACAAATATACTTTATTAGTCAAATTATTCTATTTTTACAGCCTAAAACTAACTTATCTAATTATAATGTTTTTGTTCACAGGTACCCCAAAGGAGATGTCAGGCGTCAAGAAGAGGAAGAGGTGGGAAATTGGACAAGGACAATTCCTGTCGATAGAGCTGGAGTTGCCGAGCAAAACGAGCCCAAGGTCCACTACGCTAGGTAGTGTGGTTCTGCGTCGATTTGGTTTCAAAAATCCAGAAAAAAATCTGGATTTTGTGTCTAAAAGTTAGAACTCTTTTTTCCGCCGGGTGGCGCCGTAAGATAGTGTCTTAACATTCGTAGCTCTTATTGAAATAAATTCTTAAAAAGAGTTTTTGTGCTTATAACGAAGTGAAAGTAGTAATAACAATAACATCTTAGTCACTTCCATGTGTTGTGAATAGTGAATTTAGTAAAAACAGTGTAAATTATTACTTAAAACAGTGAAGATCAATGATAACCTGTTTTCTCGTCTTCAAGTGCAAAGTCATTACAATCACAAATTATTGATTAAATAGCCCTATTCCCACATATATCCTGTGCTAATTCGTGCAATATCGAATAATAGGTCTATATTAAAGTGCTGTGAACTGTGTTTTTACTTTAAATACTCAAATCTTGAAAATTATAAATACCTTCTTTCTTGGCACAATAATAATTATTCTGCAGAGTACTACTACAAACACATACTCTTAATGCCATCTATCGACATTTGAACTATCTACGAGTACTTGCAATTTACCAATTATAGTAGCACTAACGGCCGCAAAGCTCAGTCTTGTTATAGATAATTTATTTATAATATAGAGGGCAGCACTAAGGATTGATTTTTATAAAGTTAAACGTCAACGTACATAAAATCTATATTGTAGTTACTTACATTATGAAGAAGTGTAGCGGATGTAAGGCCCTTAATAATGCAGGGGACCTAATTTTGAAATGTGTTTTCTGTTGTGATGAGTATCACTACGAATGCTTAAACATTCAACCAAATCAACACTCGTCTATAACGCAGGATTATAAAGCAAAATGGAAATGTCCCTCCTGCTGCAACGTAACACGACGTGTCCGCTCGAACTCTAATACGCCAGTACGCTCGTCCCAAACACAATTGCATAACGATGACACTATGGATATGTCCTACGATGCTCAGGTTCGTCCAATATCTCCGTGTGTACTCGAGCCAAGTCCAAAGGCAACGCTAAATAATTCCAGCGCCCCTCATGGTTCTGATGAAAATCTGCGTTTGCTCTCATACGAACTTAATAATACCCTCCAAGGGTGGCATAATGAAATGAGTGGTGTTATGGCACTTTTTAAAGAGAACATAAAGAGCAGCCTGCAGGACTGGAAATCTGAAATGGAAGAAAGTATGTCCAGATTTAATGAAAATATAAAAAGTACAATGATGGAAATTAAACAGGATCTCAAAACCCTACGCAATGAGCATGCAGGATTGAAGCAGTCGGTCACGCAGATATCATCTGAAGTATCTGACCTGCAAAGTTCAGTCCAATTTCATGGGCAAGAGCAAAGTGAGTTAAGGAAACGAATCGAAGAGCTGGATCGTAAGATTACTGAACACTCCAGTACTTCCATCAGCCACCTTGAATTAAAGATTGACACCTTAGAACAACAAGCGAGACAGAATAACGTGGAGATATGTAATGTTCCGGAGAGGAGAGGAGAAGACCTTATAAAGATCCTGCTCTCTGTTACTGATACCATTGGATTTACGCTCTGCCAAAAAGATATATTGTCAATTCACAGGGTTCCGCATGCCAAACAACAGAGCAGCAATCCTAAAAACATCATAGTCAAACTATCAACACGAATCATTCGGGATAATTTGCTAACTGCTTTTCGAAAGAAGAAGAACCTAAAGTCCGATCAAATTGGAATATCTGGCACATCCTTTACTATATACATGAACGAACATTTAACTCTAAAAAATAAGCAATTATTTCGTAAGTGCAGAGAAACCGCCAAGCTTTATAATTACAAATATGTTTGGTCGAAAAATGCAACGATTCTCGTTCGTGAGCGAGACAATACCCCAGCTTTTGTCATACGAACCGAAGATGATCTACGCAAAATCAAACCTTGTAATGAAAAAACGTCTACACAGACTAACCTGCAACAATAAGCTTTGTATTCACTCCTTTATAAGGTCAAACCAGCACAATTGTTACGCTATATTGTTACTTGATTTCGCTTTAATTATTATTCTAATTGCATCTATCTTTCTTCTTTTCCTTTTTTTCCATAATATGTTAGTACACTTACAACCTTATCTAATGCATAGTAAAACATTATTTACAGCGTTTAATTATGTCAGACATCGCATGACCATATGGTCTTCAATTTGTAATTTAAATTTAATTATAATACTTGTAATTTTAACGAATGTTTATCATCACTTTGCTTATTTTTATGAGTATGATAATAATGCAATCATGTACGTTAAATTTCTTAAAATAATAATAGTATATTTAATCATCCATAAGCACCTGTTATTACACAAATATATTCATTTTATTAGTCGCAATACTCAAATAACAATTTTAAATAAAATTAGGCTTCTTATTTATGTAATAAATAATAAAATAAAGTCCTATGGGCACAGTATATTTATAAACATCTATGTTGGGTCAAGAGATTTATATTACACAATACATTCCGTATATACAAAAGAATAAAACACTACATTTTCATAAAGAAACAGATACACTTCAATAGAACCTACAAAATACAATTGTTTTCCCAAATCTTTTACATAATATTTTTATATATATCAGTACACAGTGCATAAACATAATTTGTCAGTTTATTACCAAAATTGTAGGGGAATCAGAACTAAGTTGCACACTATCTATATGGGAATATTAGCTCATAACTATGATATCATCGTTCTTACAGAAACTTGGTTACAGGAGAATATATCGGATAATGAGTTCATTGATGACCGGTACCAAGTTTTTAGATGTGATAGAGATCGGTTAAGTAGTGGACGGCGCGACGGTGGCGGCGTTCTGGTGGCGGTACGGCGGGACTTGAGTGCGGCGCCGCGGCGCACGCGCGTGTCATGTGCCACTGCCGTTGACGCGCCCCCCGCGGACGTCTCGCCTTAGTCGATCAACTTGTTATTGAAATACGTAGGCGCACTCATTGCACGATTATATGTGTCGCATATATTCCCCCAAACTTAGACTCGGATATCTATTTAAAACACTTTGATTACTTGTTATACACATTACAATCTGATGATGTAAATGAATTTATAGTATTAGGAGACTACAATTTGCCTTCGCTAGAATGGCGTGATTGTGACACATACTTGGAACCCATAATAAAAAGTAACTACAACTCATCCAATAAATACTTTATTAATTTTTTAAGTCAATTAAACTGTCATCAATACAATCATATTAGAAACTCAAATGAACGGATATTAGATTTCTTTATAACTAACATCGATAGTACCAAATTATCTCCAGCACCAGTATTTCTTGTTAATCCAGATCAAAATCACCCGCCTTTCTTTACATTGTTGACAATAACTAATCATCCTTCTCAAATAAAACATAAACCCCTTGTACAGTTTGAATTTAGTAAAATTAAAAATTATGAACAGATTAACGCTGAATTATCGCAAATAAATTGGAACCAACTATTTCTTAATCTTAAAGCAGAAGACACAGTGACTGTATTTTATGAACACATTATTCTTTAATCAAAAAACATGTTCCTATTAAAGTAAAATACCATAAATCCTCCAAGTATCCGGTATGGTTTACGCGCTCTTTAATACACATCTTTAAAAACAAGAATACCGCGTGGATAAAATGGAAAAAATATCATAATGAATCTGATTATGAATTATTCTCACTTTTTAGAAACCGCTTTAAAGTACAGTCAAAAATATGTTACAAAAACTATATGAACTTAGTTGAAGACAGTATCCGTCATAATATCAAATATTTTTGGACATATGTAAATAATATGAAAAACAAAAATGACCTTCCTAACAAATTTGTTTATAAAAACTCTATTTCGGATGATCCGGAAGAAATATGTGGATTTTTTTCGACTTTCTTTAAATCAGTTTTCAAACAATCTACACTTAGGGATGATTACGATATAAACATGATTCCAGACAATAATCATACCACTAATATTAATTTGAATCGCGTAACCATTTCTGAAGATGCACTCCGAAAAGGGCTTCAAAATTTAGACATCACCAAAGGACCTGGATTAGACTATATTCCCGCCATATTTTTTAAATCAACAGCAAAACTCATATATAAACCACTAACTTATATTTACAATTTATGTTTACAAGAGGGAGTTTTTCCCACCATTTGGAAAACAGCTCGTATTGTTCCCATTTTCAAAAGTGGAGATAAAACGAATGTCGAAAACTATCGACCCATATCAATTCTACCGGTACTATCAAAGCTTCTAGAAAAATTAGTTCATAATGAGATATATCCCTCCTTACATAATATAATACTACCACAACAACACGGCTTTGTACAACGCCGTTCTACTACCACTAACCTATTGATATACACATCACTTCTTTTTGAAGGTATCGACGCTAACAAACAAATAGATAGTGTGTATACTGATTTTCGTAAAGCATTTGACAGTGTAGACCACAAAATTCTTCTTGACAAACTTGCGTATAATGGTATTAGAGGTAACCTACGGCGCTGGTTTAAATCTTACATAACAAATCGTACACAGAAAGTCGCATTTAATGGCTATGAATCTGACTTCGAACCTATCACGTCCGGTGTGCCACAGGGCTCGATCCTTGGCCCATTGCTTTTTATAATTTTTATAAACGATATAATTAGCAGCATAAAAAATTGTGAATTCTTATTATATGCTGATGATCTAAAAATATACCATATTATAGAAAACGCAGAGGACCATTATAAACTCCAAGAAGATCTTAATAATCTATCAATCTACTGTTTAAACAATAAACTTGACCTTAATATTAGTAAATGCAAAGTCATTACTTTTACGAAAAAGAAATATAATAGTAATTTTCAATATAAGCTGTGTAACATTACCCTTGAATATGTCAATCATATTAGAGATTTAGGTGTAATACTTGATAATAAATTGCACTTGGATCTGCATATAGATACCATAATTAATAAATCTTTTAAAATGTATGGCCTTGTTATGCGTTCCAGTACAAAATTCACTCGACCATCAACATATATTTACCTTTATGTTACACTGATTCGATCGCAATTAGATTATGCTGTGTCCATATGGAACCCCTTTTACAATAAATATAACAATACACTAGAGCAAGTTCAAAGAAAATTTCTACGTTGCGTACAATATAAATGTTTTCATAATCGCTTGTCCTATGAAAATCTGCTTGATAAATATAATTTTATGAAACTTGAGCACAGAAGATTGCAGCTTGCTGCGATGTTTCTATATGATTTGTGTCATAACAGATACGACTGTACATCTTTAATAAATAAATTGTGTTACAGGGTTCCTACCAGGACGCATTGCCGGGGCCCCTGCCGATTGTTTGCGACCACGCGTTGTCGAACAAATGCCGGCAAACGATCCCCGCTTTACCAACTGGTGCATTCATATAATCAGAACTTCTACTTGATAGATATAGCGGCAACTAGGCCTAGCACTTACAAACAAATGATCCGAGAATGTTTGAAAACCAAGTAAACCGCTATCACTATCAAGTGTTTCTGGTAATAGGTGTACTCCTTGCGGCTGGTTGCAGGCATTCGGTGTGATCTTGGTTCCGGCTCTGCGTTCTGGTGAGGTTTTCCTTTCTTCTTCTTTTTCCTTTCTTTCTTTTTCTTACTTTTTATTTTTATGTTTAGAGTATTTTACGGTAGTTAATATAATTTAAATTATTTAATATGTGGCAAATGATGTTGGTATTGTATCAAGTTAAAATATTTATGTATAAGTTTCATAATAAGTCGTAAATTCTGTACAATACTGTTTTTTTGTCCAAATAAATAATAATAAAAAAAAAAAAAAAAAAAAGCCAAAGTCAATATGTAATGCAGGAACCAAACGAATAATCAAGAAATAAGTCAAGTTAATAGTAGCGGAAAAAACCAGAACAATCGAACGAAAGCAATGGAATTTTCCTATAGTAATTCGCATGAAGCGCCTAGATCGCAAAGTTGCGTGGACACGTCCGCTCTCTACGAGATTGGCCGCGCCACTCTGAATCTATTTTAACCCTGAGCAACTCAAAACGTTCAACGACTGCAAGCACAGCTTATCACAAGCTGCTCTGCTGGCACATCCAGTGCCCAACGCCGAACTTGCACTTTGTTACCTGGTGATTCGGTGCTTATAAATAAAACAAAGGAATCACTGGTAATCTATTTATTTATTGGGTGAAAATGATTATTAAAAGACCGTGGCAAATAAGTTACGACGGACTTCAATAGAATAAGTATGAAGAGTATTTATAACAGAGCAGTTTGAGACTTTAAAAACATAGTTCACAAGTAGTGGGGTTGTAGAGGCGTCAGACTCTATTTAATAAAGGTTGATAACGAAAAGTTGTTAATATATTTGATAGATTTTGAAGTAAAATAATTGAAGTTGGTACGATGGATCCGTTAATATGAATTTAGGTATTATTAGTATTTGCTTAGCTGTAACGCCTGGTAACGGCGTGGGCAGCTAGCCTGAAGACGGCAGGCGCGTCGGCAGCCTGGCTTCACGTGCTTTTCTGGTATCAGCTACAGCGGTAGTAGTGAGCGGGTTGGAGGGCTCAACTGCCAACTCCAAGCACCAGCTCCCATAAAAAAAAACCCCGAAGACCTGGAACGCGTCATAATGCACGCTATTAGTCTTCGGTATACGAAATTGTCGGTAGCTTGCGCGGTTGTTTAAGACAACTGAGACATGAGGGTATGTAAAACTTTTAATAATGAAAGATTAAATAAAAGGGTTAAAAAAGAGATTTACAACAGTCGAGATTTACTTACGGGGTTCTTTTAGTAAAACAGGAGGCCGCAGAAGGGGTACTTATTCTACGGGAGAATGTTCCTTGCCGAACTCGGGTGGCCGAACAAAATGTCCCCACGGTCCTGACGAGAGGCTAATCATCGTGCCTGGAAGGTTTTAAACTTCTTAATTCTCGATTGGAATGTGAACGAGGGTTTTTGAGTAGGAATTTAGAAGGTACTCACCGATTTTGCTGTCGGTGACCTAGTTCGAAGTTTTCACATTACTAACGACCAGTGTCGATCAAGGTTCGCAGCCAAAAAGGGACGCATTCAGTCCGTTGATTATTAGCGGCTGTATTTGCCTTCAAAGTCCTAACCAATAAGGTGGCTCTTTAGCTATTTGTCCAATCACATTACGTCGGCACAAACAATAAAAAGACTCCACGTAACGACGGTGTGAAATTAAGGACGGCTGACAGTTCTCGGTGTCGTTCAGAAACGGGAGGGCTAAGGCACTCAGCCGATACTGTCGAGTTCTTAATTGCCGTTTTTAGAAAGTTGAAATTAAATTTAGTTTATTTAGTACTCGATTAATGTTGATATTTTTTAATGTATTTTGATTAGTTTATTTAAAAAAGATGTATTGTTTGTGAACAATTTATGTTGGTCATCGATCGCCGTTAAGTTGGCGGCGACGATTCCATAGATAAGTGGTGGCAACCTGACAATAATATGTTTATTTGGCGGTAATTTTAAATGTGTTGAATTATTATTTTACGTAGTGTTTTTACTACGTAACAGTGCCTCTCCCCTCTAAGAATTTTGCTCCGTAAAATTCTGGTTGACCCTCCAGCGCATAAAGGAGAAACAAAATAAAAAAACATACTATTGAGAAAAAAAATTATAAGATTACACGAGTAAAAAAAATTAATTAGCTAACTTAATGTAGATAAGACTAAAAGATAAAACGAAAAAGAAAAAAAAATCCATTCGCGACCAATAATCATCGTGAAGGAAAAAAAAAATTCAATATTAGAAAAAAAATACGAAGAAAAAGTAATTAATTCAATATAAAAAAAATACGAAGTATATTAATTAATGTATTCGATCCGCGTTACTACCGTTGTGTGTTTTGCTGGCAAGCGGAGGGTTTGTTTACTCAGGCATGCTCCTTCTAGAAAACCTATGCATACCAATAACACTCATATTTCTTTTGAAAATCTCGGTCCAAATCATCACTCATTAACATACATTTAATATGGTGTAATATTGATATACTATACATACTAATACTAAATAATATAATGTAATATTTATATTATTCACATTCATTCATCTTTCAAATCATCAGGGTCTCGACAGCAGATTTTACACTTCGAGACGTTCTACTTGAATTGCGTGTAGTTAGATTTATTTCTAGTCTACACTATACAAACCTCCGGCCAGGAAAACTGGTCGAATATACTTTACTTGGCACAATATAAAATTATTACTGCTTTGTCCCAAGTGTGACGTGGTATAACAGATACCACTCACAGAAATTATCCTTAAAATATCAATGTTGCATTTTTGAAAGATTCGCGCCGTTGGACCTCATGGTCACGTGATTCATTTCGTGCAATTTGAGACTCATAATTGGTCGATCGTAGCCGCGCCCCGTTGCACGGGATTACAGATAATGAAAGTAACATCTCCGTGCAATAAAGTTTGTCATAATATAGGACACTAAAATAGCACGCGTTTTGACTCGCGTCTTCGCCTCAAATTAATTACTGGATTCCAGTTATTCCCTTTTGTTTATTTCGTAGGGCAGTTTACACCAATAGCCTTTAGGCTAACATACATCTAGATTTTTAGAACATTCCTGTTAGAATGGAAGTTTCGAGAAGAAACCTAGGTCTCTTCAGGCATCCAAGAAATCTTCCATCCTTGTCTCAACCTTTCATTCACTCATGGTCTCATTATTAAATTCATTTTTCTTACCTCATATACGGCGTGCGTTTCAAGCTGAGTAGACTAGATAATCTTTCGTAACCAGTTACTTATTTTATAACATTTAAAAAGTGTTCATCGTTCCGCCACCATGTAAGTAGCTGAACCCTTTAATTAGCCCCGCTTCGTATTCTTATAATTAGTTATTGAATCGTATTCCTTTTGAACGTTTCAGCGTGTCGTATCAGGAAGCGGATCCACAACTTTAGACGTCACGATCGTTGGCCGGATATATATTTGTTATAATCCCGAGAGATACTAACCCATCCATCGGGACCACTTTAATTAAAAACCCGTATATACAGGTAATGACATTCATTAGTTTATCTTCATATGACCATAATAATATTTTATACAGTACTACGTCACCAACGCATTTTGTTTTTCCTAGTTACTCATGCGCGTTAGGCATGTAAATTATTTAATATTCGTAATACCTACCACGACAGTCACCACGTGTCTCGGAGCACCCGTCTGGTGTTGGAGTAGCAGCTCCGTGTTTAATTACCACGTGTTAACTGATAACCGTCCTATGGACAGATTATTTCATATTTAGTGGGAATTCATTGTTTAGAGTCTCCTTGTTCCCAACCAGCGTAATGTATACTGGATTAATTAATTAACGTAAAAAACTCTCTCTTATTCCAGTATACGGGTTTAATGGTTTGGTCGCCTATGGTATAGCTGTTATTTAGAGACCTTAGTATAGTATTATTATAGAAAGAATCAAGTATTATGCCGGCGATCGTATAATATCGTGTCGGGTATAACACCGTGCTATGATGAACAGAGTTAGTTCTCATACCTCCCTTGAGCTCCTAACGACCAAACCCACCCACATCTGCAACCAAGACCTCGCTGCCGGCCTTCCTACGGCAGGCTTATGAACGCGTCCTCGTGGAAGGAGCGGACTTTTGGTTTCTGGCTTCGACCCTCAAAAGCCAGTGGCGCCCTCAAATCATTTAAGTATTAATTCATCTAGTGTTTCCATCGTTTTGCATCTTTATGTACGTATATTTCTATACCTAGCTTACATACGTAGATCAGCATAAGCTTCCTGCGACCCTGCTATCAGTACTATTATTCTGATTAGTATCTTTGCTAGAGTCTCGTAACCTTTGGTTCTATGAACCGAAACCTTCTCCGAATCTGAGCGTCGACTTCTTATAAGTGTGGATAGAAATCTATAAATATAGAAATACCAACTAGGTTATTTTTGGTATAATAAAACCCTGTCAAACAAAGGCAGTAATTAACGGTTATTTTTAGCTTTAAGCTATATATATTATACTTCCTTGTTATATAATAAATCTATACTTAAGGGTCTTTGAATAACGGAATGTAATTTTGATTGTTTAACTGAATACCTTGTAGTTTCATTTCCACACACCTATGTAAAAGGGCTAAATATAAATATATAACCAAATAAAATATAACAGTAGTTTTAAAACATAACAGGTTTAAAACGTAACAGAAATAAAACGTAACACAAGTAGCATAACTATAGCTCATTCTATTTTTGCATGTCTTTGCACTTGCTCCATTTTGTTTAAAAAGAAATTTTAAACAAGATTGTTAACGTAATATGCTATCGGTTAACAGTTACTGCTTAGTAGCAAAAGGTTCCAAAATAGAAATATAATGGATTAAAACGGATAACACTAAGTTCTTATAATCCGAACAAACGAAATGTTATAAGTAGAGCTGTTTTAATAACTAAATTATAAAAATTGAAAAAAATACGATCTAAATTAAGATCTGTTTATATTTTATGAACTAAAAAAAATCTGACTATATTACAGTCGAATAGCATTAATCTTAGAACCTAACACATAATAAGTAAAACTTAGAGAAAAAAATTATGTATCACCAAACTGGTGGTAAGTTGGTATCAGATAACCTGACTAAATAAAATAAAATTAAGAATCGATAAGAGGAATATTTCCTGAGTATCGAATTCAGATTAAAATAATGTATGTGTATGCTGAAAACATACTAATATTCAAGAAAAACTTTATGTGTACTACGTACAAAAATACAAGTAATTTTAATGATGTTCTCATAATATTAAATTACTGTGTTAGTAGTAAATTACTATTTTACAAGGATTTTGCCCCAAAATGTTGTACAGGCAGAATGGAATGAATAACATATAGAACACATATTAGTGTTAATTGACTGAATTATACCAAGAACTATAATTAACAATGTTTAAAGTTTCGATTTTCAGTATTTATAATGATTGTTGAATTTTTATTTATTTACATTATATTTATTTGTTTATTATTTAAATTTGTTTTTGTAAGAAAAGTTTTATACGCACAATGTTGTCTTGTTGAATTTGTTGTATTTTGACTATAAACAGTCATATTTAGGTATACATGTATTAAAATGTGAAAATTTTTATAACGTTTATTGTTATTAGATTTATTTTTTAAGGTCTTTAATATGCCAACTGCCAATAATCTTTCCCGTTCTTAAGTCCTCTAATTCGTAGACTATAGGAGAGATTTTTCTGATTATGCGGCATTTATCAAATTTCGGCGCAAATTTTGCCGTAAAGAATTTACTTGCATTCGATAGTGGATACGTTTTCTTCCATACTATATCATTCCACACAATATCGTCGGCTTTGATTATAGTGTTTTGTACTTTTTGCGTGAGCTTTTAATAGAGCTTCACGGACTTTAGGGAACGTTTCCTCTAGGGAATTTAAATTATTAGCATGAGTGCTACGCGATGCGCAATTTAATGATATAAGATCTTTATTAGTGTCTGTGTCACCGTACGTGGTACCACAAAGCACTGCTTCTCTTCCATGGAGAAGAAAGAAAGGTGTGAAGCGTGTTACCTCATTTACTACTGTGTTCATGCTAAATTGTATTTTGGGTATTGACAAATCCCATTTTCTGTGATCATCCTTTACTAATATCGATAAGGCAGTTACTATTGTACGATTATATCGTTCTACTGTGTTCACCTGAGGACAGTATTTAGGTGTTAAGTGTATTTCTGGTATGTTGTATTTGTTTAAAAAAGTTTTGCATCTCATTGCTGGTGAATTGCGAACCATTATCTGCAATCACTGTTTTTGGAATACCATGAACTAAAAATACGCCTTGTTCAAGGCATTGAATTATATTTTTGCCGATTGCGCGGCGTAATGGAAACAAAAGGCAGTATTTGCTAAAACAACATACAACGACTAACAAATATATAAAACCCGCACGAGAGCGTGGTAAGGGACCTACCAGGTCTATGCTTATGCATTCAAATGGTCTGTTAATGACCTTAGGTGCACCTAATAGACCAGGTGTCTTTTTCTGACTATGTTTGTATGCTGCGCAAGTCTCATAGTCTCGAACCCACTTGACCACGTCTTGATAGAGTCCGGGCCAATGGTATCGAAGTGCGATACGTCGGTACGTCTTTAGGACGCCAAAATGTGGATTTAAGTCTCCACTGTGATGGCACTCGAGGATATTAGAGCGCTCATTTTGGGGAACTACTAATTTCCAATCAAATTCTGGACTATTCGAAAATGTACACTTAGAATATCTGTATAATTTATTGTCTTTTATCTGAAAATTTGGACAAGAGCTTGGACGCCTTATACACTTTTCTAATAATGAGTTGTACCAAGTGTCATCATCGACTGGTTTCAACTCGAGTACTGGGACAGCGCGGGAAAGTGCGTCTGGAACTACATGATCTCTACCCTTGCGGTGAAAGATCTCGAAATTGTAGGGTGATAATCTAACACCCCACCTGGCAAGTCTACCAGTTGGGTTAGTTAGGTCAAAAAACCACTTTAAACTCGAATGGTCAGTAATTACCTTAAATGTTGGTAAGCCTTCGACGTAAGGTCGGAAGCTTTCAACGGAGAACACGACGGCCAACGCCTCGCGTTCCGTCACGCTGAAATTACGTTCGGCCTTGTTGAGGGATCTACTTGCGTAGGCGATAGGGTGTTCTTTCTCATCGTCATCCAGTTGAGTAAGGGTTCCAGCTATCCCGAAGCCTGAGGCGTCGCTGTGTATTGTGAAGGGTTTGGAAAAATCAGGGCACGCTAGTACCGGTGCAGAAATTAAAGATGATTTTAAGTCGTTAAAAGATTTCTCCGCGTCTTCCGTCCATAAAAATGGTGGAGCGGTTTTGCTAGTGCTTGTCAAAGCATTAAGAGGTGCTGCTAATGTACTGAAGTTTTTAATAAATCGACGATAATACGATGCTGTTCCTAAAAACATTTTTACTTCCTTTCTGCTTTTTGGAGTAGGAAATTCTACAATGGATTTTATTTTCGAAGGGTCTGTACGTAGCCCATTTTCATTCACTACATATCCTAGGTATTTTAATTCTTGTCTGAAGAAGTTACATTTATTTAAATTAATAGTTAAATTCGCGAATTTTAAACGATCTAATACTTTATTTAATAATTTTAAGTGTTCTTTAAAAGTTGACGAAACTATTATAATATCGTCCAAATATGCGAATACTTTTCCGTCTAATTCGGGTCCAAACAGCTTATCCATTAAACGCTGTTGTGTGGCCGGTGCGGAAGTAAGGCCGAAGCACATAACTTTATATTGGAAAAGACCACGTCCTGGGACTGTAAAAGCTGTCTTTTCCTTTGAATTCGCTTCTAGGGGAATTTGCCAAAAACTGGACTTCAAGTCAATGGATGAAAGGTATCTAGCATCTCGTAACTGGTCGAGTATATTAGATACATACGGTAAAGGGTATGCGTCTTTTTTGCTGACCGCATTAAGTTTGCGACTATCCAAACAAAAGCGCATTTCGCCATTAGATTTAGGAGTTAAAAGAGTTGGATTATTCCAACCGGAAGAGCTTGGCTCGACGACACCCAATTTAAGCATTTCGTCTAACTGACGATTCATTTCTTTTAGCCGTTCAGGAGAGAGACGGTAATATCGTTGTTTTATTGGTGCGTGGTCGCCTGTGTCTATTACATGAGTTATTAAGGAAGTTCTTCCTAGACCATTTTTTTCTGAGCTGATATTTTCAAACTGTTTTATGATAGTCTGCGCCTGAACTTGTTCCTCTGGTGACAGATAAGGATGGATGTATTTTACTTCATTAACTGAAATGGGAATATTTATTTTATTAACTAAAGGTAAGGTATCGAACAACTCTGGAGCTATTTTAAATGACTTCCAAAAGTCTAGGCCTAAAATAAATTGAGTTGAGATGGATGGTATAACATAAAATTTTATTACTCTAGATTCATTCTTTAAAGTTACAGGTAGTAAAAAATTGCCTTTTACCGTTGCACGGGAATTATTAGCCGTTGCAATAGTTTTAATGTCGTCGCAGCATTGAAGTGTTATACCTTGCTTTATAAATTTATTTTCTACCTCTTTATTTAGGATTGAAATTGAGGATCCGGAATCTAATAGTCCGTAATAGGTTTTTCCGTAAACTGAAAAATTTAAATAAGGTCTTTCATCATTGGTTTTTGATTTAATTGTCGATATTTTATTTGTATTTGTTATATTAGAACTATCTTCCTTGTTCCTGGTATACCTTGTATTTGTATGTTTATTCCTGTTATTTAAATTACGTTTATTTTTAAATGTAGTAAAGTTTTTTTTACTATCTTGATGTGACTGGCAATTGGGACAGTTTGGTCTGATTGTATTTGGTAATCCACAATTGTAGCAAAAAATATTTGGGCATTGTTTATTAAAATGACCAAATTGACTACAACGCCTGCAATAAACATTGCATTGTATGTTGCGTAACTTATCATTTTTATAGTAATTATAATGTTTACGAACCGAAGCGTGGGTATTAGAAGAATTATAAAAATATCGGTGCATACGGTTCGAGCTTGCTAGTTTTTTGAATTAGTTCTGGGAAATTTTGGTTTAATACAAATTGGACAATCAGGTTTCTTAGTATTTATACGGCCACAACCGTAACAAAATATTTTGTTAGAACTTTGGTAGTTATGACCAATATCATTGCAGCGTTCGCAACGTACAAAATTATTATTATTATTTTGGTAATTATTTCTTGATGTGACGTTTTGTTTAGGAAAGTATACATAATTCTAATTAAAGTTTCTATGATTTGAATACTTATTTTGTAGAATATTGCCTTCGTTATTTTTAAAATTGTTATTATGTCTATTTGTTGACGGAAAGTTTTTATAATTCTGGTTTTGAAAATTTCGATTTAAATTATTGTTTTGATTTTGGGATTTATTGTGTGATACTTCTGTTGAGTTACACGAGTTTTGAGAAAAACCTTTAGGTTTTTGTTTAATTTTTGTTATAGTATTAACTTAGTTTTGTTTGTTTGTACAACCTTTGTATTCTAAGTCAGGAGCTACAAGTTGTGAAGACATTTTAGGTGGTTCGATAAAATTTGCCGTACGATCGCGTGTATGGTCTAATAGTTTACATTTACTTCGCAATTCATTGATTGTTGTGAAGTCATGAAGAGATAGTGGCATTTGTATTTCTGGTCGTAAATTTTTTCTTATAATATTTATTTGACTTTGTTCGTTTAATGGTTGCGTGAGGCGCGAAAAATAGTTTATCATTATCGATATGAATGCTGTAGAAGATTCACTAGAACCCTGAGTTCTACGTTGGATTTCTGCTAGTAATTTATCATTGTAGTCGATAGGCGAAAATTCGGAAATAAGGCCTAATTTTAACGATTCCCAATTGGATAATGTAGGTCTTATGCTACGAAACCATATCAGAGCTTTGTCTGTAAAAAGCTCTATTGAAGAGTTAAAGAGTTGAGAGTTGGAGATCCTCCTGGATTCACACAAATCTTCAAGGCGTTGTAAAAAGGAATGGATACAGATATTTCCATCGAATTTAAGATTTAATTTCACCACTATATATAGATAGGTTATGATTTTCTTGACATAAGTTAATTTTTTGAAATGAAGATTTTGGTTCCGGTGCTTCCTGTATATTTTCAAAGGATTCTTTAAAAGAATGATATAAGTTATCTATTTTATTTAAATAAGATTTTAACTCGGAGTGTAATGTTGAATATAAATTTTGGTTGACACTCCCATCTTTTCGGCTAAGTCTATGGAAAAGATGGTGTGATATTGCACGAATACGGTTTAAGGATTTATACTGTGGTTGATGATCTTTGAAAAAATCTTGTATTTCTATTAATTTGGTTTGTATAGTATTTAGTTCTTCCACGGGATCTAAGTCTGTTTCAAGGATTTCATCCGCCGGGATGTCCTTGACAAGTTGTCTAACTTGTACACGAAGTTCAGTCACGGTAGGTAATGGTTTTGCCTCGCGAACTAGGACTTCGTAAATCAATTCATCTTTTCTTAGTAAATTGTAAATAATTGGTCGTTCCATAATTAACGTTTCAGTATGTGACTATAACAAAGACAACAACGCGTAAAAACTAATTGAAAAATAAGAAAAAGTTGTAAAAAAAATTTTTGAATTTTTTTTTAATTAAATTCAGTCTGAACACGCCCTTATTTATGTACAGATAAAAGTAGAGATTTAAACTCTATAAAGAAAGTTATAAAATTAACTTTTAAAAATTTTCAAGCTAGCTATATTTATCGTTATGCCTGTTACAATAGGACATTTGCCTTATTATTTTTTTTGTTAAAAACAGTTTTTTTATTTTGTTAAAAACAAAAATTAAAAATTTAATGTAATATAAGCCTCCTGGTGGTGCCAGGGTAAAATTTCCAGGTCCTTCCCCACCTCCCCTATAGCACACCACGTGGCGGCGGTTGTAATTACTATTGCCCTACCTCCTGGACTGGTGCGGCCTTCGATAATATAGCTCAAGAGCAGTGGACGGCAGGACAATCAGATCAATCGTTGCATCCGATTGATGATATGGGAAGGAAAATCAAGCCACTAACCTTAACCTCCCGAAACTGCACTTCTCCCAAATCGGCAAGCCTGGAGACGTCTGGCAGCGGTCGTCGAGGTTCAATTTGATTGCACACGCAGTAGAATATAATAAAGTCTTTTTTGTGGTGATACACACATTCACACAATGGCGGTTAATTATTATAATAGGTAGTTTATATGACTACGGCGCGGGTCGTTATACGCGCGCGGTCAGGTAGGCGACTTTCGACTTATTGTCGCGGTGGTGCGGATATGTCCCTCTATTCACATTATGTGACGACACAATGTCGTTGACCAATGAGCCTCATTAGCAGGGCACAGATCGGAAGATGTTGGCGCGACTGACTTCATTCCGATCATATAATCAAGGAGATGAACCAATCGAAATAATTGGCCTAAACATCCACCCCGCCTTGAAAGTTCTCAGGTTGAACTTTCAAAACAGACCTAAGCCATACTATCAAAGGCCTCACGGAAGAGCGGTTTAGAGAAGCGGTATAAATACAATATATATATAGTATATAAGCGGGTTAATAAGATATGTAAGAGGGACAAATATATAATAAAAATAACGCAATGTTATTATTATTTTACCATACATAGGTAACTAAAATAATATAAAAACAACTTAAAATATAAAAATGAGTAAAGTGAAATTATTGGGAAGGCAGTGGACATAGTTTAACTACTGGACGCTTAAAAGTACTATTCTGAGTCTTAACAAGTGCTACCCTAACAATACCATCACGTCCTGGATATACCTCCTCGATAATACCTAACGGCCATCGAAGCGGAGGAACATCGTCCTGAATAATAAGAACAATAGTGCCCACTTTCAAAGAACTACTTGACGAACTCCATTTTAATCTGGATTGCATAGTGTGTAAGTATTCCACGCTCCATTTTTTCCAGAAATGTTGTACTAAGTTGTCCAACAATTGTTTCCTATTTAATAAAGAGAGACGCTCCGAGGAGACGTCAACTGCGGGAAGGAACTGTAATGGAGTAGACATTAAAAAATGTGCTGGTGTAAGCACTTCCGGATAAGGATCCTCTGAGAGAACACATAGCGGTCTTGAGTTAAGAATACACTCAATCTGAGTTAGTACAGTCAAAGTTTCCTCATAAGATAGAAGTTGTGTTCCAACTACCTTATAAAAATGACGTTTAAAACTCTTCACATTCGCTTCCCAAATTCCCCCAAAATGAGGGCTACTAGGTGGAATAGTATTCCAAATAATTTTACGTTGTTTAAGCTCATTGCTTATGCAGTTTTGAAAATCAGAGGAAGTGGTTAAAGAATAAATCTCATTTAATTTTGCTCTAGCCCCGATAAAATTTGTACCATTATCAGAGTATATAACTGACACAGGTCCCCTACGAGATAGGAATCTCTTAAATGCATCTAAAAATGTGTCTGTTGACAAGTCAGAAGCCAACTCAATGTGGACTGCTTTAGTCGTCAGACAGACAAAAATACATAAATAAGCCTTTTGCGATTTTTGTCCTCGGCGGCGAGTTAATGTAATGTGTATTGGGCCTGCGTAATCTATACCCGTGTGCACAAAAGCCTTCGCTTGCTGTACACGATAAGAAGGAAGATCTGCCATTTTTGGCCAAGAGTGTGTGGGATTAGCACGAAAACATATGTTACATAATTTAACTCGTTGCCTAATCGTATTTCTAGACGATAAAATCCAATAATTCTGTTTTATAAGCGAACTCAATAAACTTGCACCTGTGTGACAGTTCCTAATATGATAATGATCAATTAATAAATTTACTATATGATCCTTTTTTGGCAAAAGGAGCGGGTGTTGGGCTTCAAAAGGCAAGTTAGAGTTAGATAATCTACCTCCAATACGTATTAAACCTTTATCATCGATAAACAGGCTAAGATGTTTTAAGTTAGATGGCACAGAGCCATTTTTCAACATTTTAAAAATATCGGCAAAATGAACCTTTTGTACGGCTTGAATTAAATAATGTTCAGCAGTATTTATATCCGATAAAGTAATTTTATCCGATCGCGGTAAAATTTTTGCAAAACGCAATATATATGTGATAACATTAAGCACTTTATTCCAAGAAGAAATATTTTTAGAAACCTTGTAAATTAGTGGTAATTCATCATTACAAGTAACCGTGACAAAAGTATTAAGCTTTTTCTCTGGTATATTAGAATCTGAATTAGTAATAAACGGAGTGATTGGCCATAGATCGGTTGGAGAGCGCAACCAAGTTGGTCCGCGCCACCACAGCTTATGTACCATTAAGTCAGACGGCAACATGCCGCGTGACACACAGTCACCAGGGTTCTCCATGCCAGAAATATGATAAAAATGTTTAGCGTCAAGGTTTTCGTGTATTTTTGCTATCCTATTTGAGACGAATATGGACCAGCGGTGCGGGGAAGAATGAATCCACGATAAAGCTATCGTCGAATCAGAAAAAGCGTATATGTTAGAAATAGGATAACGAGAATTATAACAATCGTAAATACAGCGAACTAGTTTAGACAAAAGCAATGCGGCGCATAACTCAAGACGAGCAAGCGAAACTACTTTGACGGGAGAAACCTTGGACTTAGAGCAAGCCAATTCTACAAAAATATTACCAGATGGGTCTGTTACGTGCAAGTAAATAACACAACCGTATGCTTTCATACTAGCATCACAAAAAGCAACAATATTTACCTTACAATTATTTGACACATGTAAATGTCGCGGGATGCGCAAATTGGACAAAAAAGTTAATTCTTCTAGAAGTTTAAAGAAACTAGTGGTAATATGATCTGGCGGTGTGTCATCCCAGTCTATGTTGGCATTCCAAAGTTCCTTTATGAGAAGTTTGGCGAACAAAATAACTGGTGAAACCAAACCCAAAACATCAAACAATCTCGCAACAGTGGACAAGATTGTACGTTTGGTACAAGTCGTTGTACACTTATTGACATTAAAAAAGAAACTATCTTCAGCTGGATGCCATGCAAGACCTAAAATCTTCATCCCAGCTTCATCAGTGAAATCAACAGGTGCACAGTGCGACGGCGGTAATGTAGAAAGTAATTCAGCCGAATTACTTGCCCATTTAACTAAATCAAATCCTCCTGATGAAAACATAGCAATAAGTTGCTTAGCGATGTCAATTGCCTCATCGGCGGTAGCAACGGAGGAAACCAGATCGTCAGTATAAAGAGAAGACTCTGCCACGGCGGCAGCAGCAGGATAGCGACATTTTTCGTCAGAAGCCAGCTGGCGGATAGTGCGCATTGCTAGAAAAGGGCTGGACTTCAATCCGAAAGGAACGCGTAAAAACTTAAAAACACGAATATCTTCGTTAGTATTAAATCTATACAAGATTTTTTGAAACTTACAATGGTCATTAATAACACCTATTTGTAAGTACATTTGCTTAATATCAGCAGTGATAGCGATTGGAAATAGGCGGAAACTTAGTAAAAGTTTGAAAAGGTCGGCCTGTAAATTAGGACCAGCGTGTAGGATGTCGTTTAGTGACAACCCTGTATGTGTCTTGGCACTCGCGTCCAGAACAATACGTACCTTAGTGGTAGCCTTGTCTATGCGGAGCACAGCGTGGTGTGGTATAAAGTAACCTTCGTCGGATTCCAACTCGGGCGGAACCTCACATAAATATTTATTATTTATATATTCGCGAATTATTTCATTATAATTATCTCGAAGTGCGGGCGATACCTTAAATTTACGTTCCAGGCTCAAAAAACGGCGGTGTGCAGTAGCACGTGAATTTCCTAACGAAGACTCACTGTCTTTGAAAGGAAGCGATACAATATATCGGCCGTCACTATTGCGAGTAACGGTCGAACTGTAAATTTCCTCACAAGCAATATCCTCAGGGCTGGAGAAAGACTGGCTAGGTAACTCCTCCAACTCCCAGAATTTGTGTAAGGAATGGTTCAACTCACTGTCAGTCAGTGAAAGACAAGCGGTAGATACAATATCTGTATCTTCAGATAAAATGCAAGAGACATCTCCCATTAAAATATAACCGAATGTGGTTTCCAGTAGCGGTGGAGCGGGGGGAGGGGCCTCGACGCGGCCATTCAATAAAATAAATGGAAATAATTGCGAACCTAAAAGTATATCAATTTGAGCGGGCACATTCCAATCATTGTCCGCTAAAGGTATATTTTTAATGAAATACATATGCGATGCATCTATATAACGCGTTGGCATATCATCCGTAATACGGTCAACAACTAAAACATTAATGTTATACTTATGCGGTGAAACTCGCGACTCAATAGTTAAGTTAGCATAACCATAAATCGGACGACTGCTCGAACCAATGCCTTTAATAAATGAATTATTTAGCGGTGAAATGTTTAAGTTAAGTTTTTTACAACACGAAATTGTCATAATATGATTTTGAGATGCATTATCTATCAAGCAACGAACAAGTAATTTATTCCGAGGGTTATTTTTATAAGCATATACCTGCGCGGTGGATAATAAAGCATTCGAACGCGGCATGCCGCTGGACTCACTATCGAGCGAGCTACATGCATAGGTATGCATAGCGAGGGCGACAGACGGAGCTTGCGCGCTTGGTGTCACTTGTTGCGCTTGAGCATCGACGTTCATATCACTCACTGTATTAGAAGTTTTGAGATTTAAATTAGTGTTGAAATGTAAAAGTGAATGATGACGTTTTTGACATCTTGTACATGTACGGTTCGACTTACATTTAGCGGAAGTATGCGATAAACTTAGGCAATTTATACAGCCATATTTTTGTTTTATAAAATTAAAACGTTTTTGAGGAACAATATTCTTAAAATCCGAACATTCATATAAATGAATGTGGTCAGTTTTGTTACAAAAATTACAACTATTTTTGTTAAGTTGCGTAGATATATAAGATCGAGATATTTTAGTGGAATTTTTATTTTGATAAGGTTTAGGTTTTAATTCGGATTTAGAAGTTCGTTCCAAAACTTTAACTTGTTCTCGAATAAAAGTAACAAATTCTCTGTAAGTGGGTAACTGTCCCGGTTTTCGATAAGCGGTTTCAAAAGATTTTACGGTTTCTAAATCTAATTTTTTAAGACCAATATGTACGAAAATAAATTCTTTGAAATTATCTATATTTAATTGTTCTAAAGCGGTGTAAGTTGTTGTAAATTTATCAATAAATGACTCTAAAATGTTTGAATTTAAATTGGAAATTGGTTTAAAATCTAATATTTGATCTATATAATTAGATGCAAGGGCGCGGTCATCCTGATATTTGTCAATTAATGAATTATAAAGCGGTAAATAATTTTTCGATGCAGGTGTAATACCTGTACAGATACTTCGTGCCTTTCCAGACAACGAAGATAATAAATATTGAATGCGCTCAGTGTCATTCAACGTATTATTTTCGTGAATTAACATGTTAAATGTTTCTATAAACAAAGGCCAATCATTTAAATCGCCATTAAACTGTTTGAGTTCAATACGCGGCAACTTAACGTTGGATCGTAGCTCACTGTCGCTATTGGACTTTGAACCCGATGCGGATGACTGTTTTTTAGAAAAACCTTCTCGTGACTTTATAATGCAATTATATAACTCGGTAAAAGACCAAACAGACTCAAAATTAGGTTTTGAGAAACATCTAACGAATTATTCCATTCATCAATAATTTGAACAAATTCAGATCGAAAATTATCAGAGATACTTTGTGACTTTGTAAGAAATTTATCAATAATTTTGTCATCGGAATCCGAGTCCGGAATGCAATCATAGATAGATTGTAAATATGCAAAGTATGAATCGCGCTTCGCAACAAGCAATTCAACTTTCCGTTTGGATTTTTCAGTTGCCATTTTTAATTAATAAATAAACAAAAGATATGTACGTTATAAAGTAAGTACGTAAGATATAATCAAATAATATAAAATGTGTAAATGTGAATAGCGGGGAATAAGTCGCGGTCGAACTCAGCGTAGTTCGTAGTATTGTGTGAATAATAAGCCTACCTGCTTTATGATCGCGCGAGAAAAAATGATACGTATATTGTACAAAGAAATATTTTATCAATATTACGTGTCGTGATAATTAAAATCGCAATGATTTTAGCGGGAATAAGGAGCGGTAAAATGCCTACTTTCCTAATTAACTTATAGGTTCGTTACGGCGAATAATTCAATAAATGAATTATATGAAAATGAGCACGACACAAGAAATAACTTGACAAATTATCCTCGTTATAATTATGCCAGTGATTAACTTACACTATTGGCGCGGTAGGATATACGAAAGTGTCTATCCAGGAACGTGTGCAACGTAATTAGATATACTATTAAGATGTAATTAAAGATTAGTGGGTTTCATAGTAAATAAATATACATATATAGGACAGAAAATAATATATTAAATACAATAAATCGATAAAACAATGTAATACGGCTCGAAGTGACCATAAAATATGGTGGTGCCAGGGTAAAATTTCCAGGTCCTTCCCCACCTCCCCTATAGCACACCACGTGGCGGCGGTTGTAATTACTATTGCCCTACCTCCTGGACTGGTGCGGCCTTCGATAATATAGCTCAAGAGCAGTGGACGGCAGGACAATCAGATCAATCGTTGCATCCGATTGATGATATGGGAAGGAAAATCAAGCCACTAACCTTAACCTCCCGAAACTGCACTTCTCCCAAATCGGCAAGCCTGGAGACGTCTGGCAGCGGTCGTCGAGGTTCAATTTGATTGCACACGCAGTAGAATATAATAAAGTCTTTTTTGTGGTGATACACACATTCACACAATGGCGGTTAATTATTATAATAGGTAGTTTATATGACTACGGCGCGGGTCGTTATACGCGCGCGGTCAGGTAGGCGACTTTCGACTTATTGTCGCGGTGGTGCGGATATGTCCCTCTATTCACATTATGTGACGACACAATGTCGTTGACCAATGAGCCTCATTAGCAGGGCACAGATCGGAAGATGTTGGCGCGACTGACTTCATTCCGATCATATAATCAAGGAGATGAACCAATCGAAATAATTGGCCTAAACATCCACCCCGCCTTGAAAGTTCTCAGGTTGAACTTTCAAAACAGACCTAAGCCATACTATCAAAGGCCTCACGGAAGAGCGGTTTAGAGAAGCGGTATAAATACAATATATATATAGTATATAAGCGGGTTAATAAGATATGTAAGAGGGACAAATATATAATAAAAATAACGCAATGTTATTATTATTTTACCATACATAGGTAACTAAAATAATATAAAAACAACTTAAAATATAAAAATGAGTAAAGTGAAATTATTGGGAAGGCAGTGGACATAGTTTAACTACTGGACGCTTAAAAGTACTATTCTGAGTCTTAACAAGTGCTACCCTAACAATACCATCACGTCCTGGATATACCTCCTCGATAATACCTAACGGCCATCGAAGCGGAGGAACATCGTCCTGAATAATAAGAACAATAGTGCCCACTTTCAAAGAACTACTTGACGAACTCCATTTTAATCTGGATTGCATAGTGTGTAAGTATTCCACGCTCCATTTTTTCCAGAAATGTTGTACTAAGTTGTCCAACAATTGTTTCCTATTTAATAAAGAGAGACGCTCCGAGGAGACGTCAACTGCGGGAAGGAACTGTAATGGAGTAGACATTAAAAAATGTGCTGGTGTAAGCACTTCCGGATAAGGATCCTCTGAGAGAACACATAGCGGTCTTGAGTTAAGAATACACTCAATCTGAGTTAGTACAGTCAAAGTTTCCTCATAAGATAGAAGTTGTGTTCCAACTACCTTATAAAAATGACGTTTAAAACTCTTCACATTCGCTTCCCAAATTCCCCCAAAATGAGGGCTACTAGGTGGAATAGTATTCCAAATAATTTTACGTTGTTTAAGCTCATTGCTTATGCAGTTTTGAAAATCAGAGGAAGTGGTTAAAGAATAAATCTCATTTAATTTTGCTCTAGCCCCGATAAAATTTGTACCATTATCAGAGTATATAACTGACACAGGTCCCCTACGAGATAGGAATCTCTTAAATGCATCTAAAAATGTGTCTGTTGACAAGTCAGAAGCCAACTCAATGTGGACTGCTTTAGTCGTCAGACAGACAAAAATACATAAATAAGCCTTTTGCGATTTTTGTCCTCGGCGGCGAGTTAATGTAATGTGTATTGGGCCTGCGTAATCTATACCCGTGTGCACAAAAGCCTTCGCTTGCTGTACACGATAAGAAGGAAGATCTGCCATTTTTGGCCAAGAGTGTGTGGGATTAGCACGAAAACATATGTTACATAATTTAACTCGTTGCCTAATCGTATTTCTAGACGATAAAATCCAATAATTCTGTTTTATAAGCGAACTCAATAAACTTGCACCTGTGTGACAGTTCCTAATATGATAATGATCAATTAATAAATTTACTATATGATCCTTTTTGGCAAAAGGAGCGGGTGTTGGGCTTCAAAAGGCAAGTTAGAGTTAGATAATCTACCTCCAATACGTATTAAACCTTTATCATCGATAAACAGGCTAAGATGTTTTAAGTTAGATGGCACAGAGCCATTTTTCAACATTTTAAAAATATCGGCAAAATGAACCTTTTGTACGGCTTGAATTAAATAATGTTCAGCAGTATTTATATCCGATAAAGTAATTTTATCCGATCGCGGTAAAATTTTTGCAAAACGCAATATATATGTGATAACATTAAGCACTTTATTCCAAGAAGAAATATTTTAGAAACCTTGTAAATTAGTGGTAATTCATCATTACAAGTAACCGTGACAAAAGTATGAAGCTTTTTCTCTGGTATATTAGAATCTGAATTAGTAATAAACGGAGTGATTGGCCATAGATCGGTTGGAGAGCGCAACCAAGTTGGTCCGCGCCACCACAGCTTATGTACCATTAAGTCAGACGGCAACATGCCGCGTGA
Organism: Dendrolimus punctatus; assembly: GCA_012273795.1. Taxonomy (NCBI): domain Eukaryota; kingdom Metazoa; phylum Arthropoda; class Insecta; order Lepidoptera; family Lasiocampidae; genus Dendrolimus; species Dendrolimus punctatus. The sequence goes on along the minus strand of JAABVI010000071.1, from coordinate 39,701 downwards.
CACACAGTCACCAGGGTTCTCCATGCCAGAAATATGATAAAAATGTTTAGCGTCAAGGTTTTCGTGTATTTTTGCTATCCTATTTGAGACGAATATGGACCAGCGGTGCGGGGAAGAATGAATCCACGATAAAGCTATCGTCGAATCAGAAAAAGCGTATATGTTAGAAATAGGATAACGAGAATTATAACAATCGTAAATACAGCGAACTAGTTTAGACAAAAGCAATGCGGCGCATAACTCAAGACGAGCAAGCGAAACTACTTTGACGGGAGAAACCTTGGACTTAGAGCAAGCCAATTCTACAAAAATATTACCAGATGGGTCTGTTACGTGCAAGTAAATAACACAACCGTATGCTTTCATACTAGCATCACAAAAAGCAACAATATTTACCTTACAATTATTTGACACATGTAAATGTCGCGGGATGCGCAAATTGGACAAAAAAGTTAATTCTTCTAGAAGTTTAAAGAAACTAGTGGTAATATGATCTGGCGGTGTGTCATCCCAGTCTATGTTGGCATTCCAAAGTTCCTTTATGAGAAGTTTGGCGAACAAAATAACTGGTGAAACCAAACCCAAAACATCAAACAATCTCGCAACAGTGGACAAGATTGTACGTTTGGTACAAGTCGTTGTACACTTATTGACATTAAAAAAGAAACTATCTTCAGCTGGATGCCATGCAAGACCTAAAATCTTCATCCCAGCTTCATCAGTGAAATCAACAGGTGCACAGTGCGACGGCGGTAATGTAGAAAGTAATTCAGCCGAATTACTTGCCCATTTAACTAAATCAAATCCTCCTGATGAAAACATAGCAATAAGTTGCTTAGCGATGTCAATTGCCTCATCGGCGGTAGCAACGGAGGAAACCAGATCGTCAGTATAAAGAGAAGACTCTGCCACGGCGGCAGCAGCAGGATAGCGACATTTTTCGTCAGAAGCCAGCTGGCGGATAGTGCGCATTGCTAGAAAAGGGCTGGACTTCAATCCGAAAGGAACGCGTAAAAACTTAAAAACACGAATATCTTCGTTAGTATTAAATCTATACAAGATTTTTGAAACTTACAATGGTCATTAATAACACCTATTTGTAAGTACATTTGCTTAATATCAGCAGTGATAGCGATTGGAAATAGGCGGAAACTTAGTAAAAGTTTGAAAAGGTCGGCCTGTAAATTAGGACCAGCGTGTAGGATGTCGTTTAGTGACAACCCTGTATGTGTCTTGGCACTCGCGTCCAGAACAATACGTACCTTAGTGGTAGCCTTGTCTATGCGGAGCACAGCGTGGTGTGGTATAAAGTAACCTTCGTCGGATTCCAACTCGGGCGGAACCTCACATAAATATTTATTATTTATATATTCGCGAATTATTTCATTATAATTATCTCGAAGTGCGGGCGATACCTTAAATTTACGTTCCAGGCTCAAAAAACGGCGGTGTGCAGTAGCACGTGAATTTCCTAACGAAGACTCACTGTCTTTGAAAGGAAGCGATACAATATATCGGCCGTCACTATTGCGAGTAACGGTCGAACTGTAAATTTCCTCACAAGCAATATCCTCAGGGCTGGAGAAAGACTGGCTAGGTAACTCCTCCAACTCCCAGAATTTGTGTAAGGAATGGTTCAACTCACTGTCAGTCAGTGAAAGACAAGCGGTAGATACAATATCTGTATCTTCAGATAAAATGCAAGAGACATCTCCCATTAAAATATAACCGAATGTGGTTTCCAGTAGCGGTGGAGCGGGGGGAGGGGCCTCGACGCGGCCATTCAATAAAATAAATGGAAATAATTGCGAACCTAAAAGTATATCAATTTGAGCGGGCACATTCCAATCATTGTCCGCTAAAGGTATATTTTTAATGAAATACATATGCGATGCATCTATATAACGCGTTGGCATATCATCCGTAATACGGTCAACAACTAAAACATTAATGTTATACTTATGCGGTGAAACTCGCGACTCAATAGTTAAGTTAGCATAACCATAAATCGGACGACTGCTCGAACCAATGCCTTTAATAAATGAATTATTTAGCGGTGAAATGTTTAAGTTAAGTTTTTTACAACACGAAATTGTCATAATATGATTTTGAGATGCATTATCTATCAAGCAACGAACAAGTAATTTATTCCGAGGGTTATTTTTATAAGCATATACCTGCGCGGTGGATAATAAAGCATTCGAACGCGGCATGCCGCTGGACTCACTATCGAGCGAGCTACATGCATAGGTATGCATAGCGAGGGCGACAGACGGAGCTTGCGCGCTTGGTGTCACTTGTTGCGCTTGAGCATCGACGTTCATATCACTCACTGTATTAGAAGTTTTGAGATTTAAATTAGTGTTGAAATGTAAAAGTGAATGATGACGTTTTTGACATCTTGTACATGTACGGTTCGACTTACATTTAGCGGAAGTATGCGATAAACTTAGGCAATTTATACAGCCATATTTTTGTTTTATAAAATTAAAACGTTTTTGAGGAACAATATTCTTAAAATCCGAACATTCATATAAATGAATGTGGTCAGTTTTGTTACAAAAATTACAACTATTTTTGTTAAGTTGCGTAGATATATAAGATCGAGATATTTTAGTGGAATTTTTATTTTGATAAGGTTTAGGTTTTAATTCGGATTTAGAAGTTCGTTCCAAAACTTTAACTTGTTCTCGAATAAAAGTAACAAATTCTCTGTAAGTGGGTAACTGTCCCGGTTTTCGATAAGCGGTTTCAAAAGATTTTACGGTTTCTAAATCTAATTTTTTAAGACCAATATGTACGAAAATAAATTCTTTGAAATTATCTATATTTAATTGTTCTAAAGCGGTGTAAGTTGTTGTAAATTTATCAATAAATGACTCTAAAATGTTTGAATTTAAATTGGAAATTGGTTTAAAATCTAATATTTGATCTATATAATTAGATGCAAGGGCGCGGTCATCCTGATATTTGTCAATTAATGAATTATAAAGCGGTAAATAATTTTTCGATGCAGGTGTAATACCTGTACAGATACTTCGTGCCTTTCCAGACAACGAAGATAATAAATATTGAATGCGCTCAGTGTCATTCAACGTATTATTTTCGTGAATTAACATGTTAAATGTTTCTATAAACAAAGGCCAATCATTTAAATCGCCATTAAACTGTTTGAGTTCAATACGCGGCAACTTAACGTTGGATCGTAGCTCACTGTCGCTATTGGACTTTGAACCCGATGCGGATGACTGTTTTTTAGAAAAACCTTCTCGTGACTTTATAATGCAATTATATAACTCGGTAAAAGACCAAACAGACTCAAAATTAGGTTTTTGAGAAACATCTAACGAATTATTCCATTCATCAATAATTTGAACAAATTCAGATCGAAAATTATCAGAGATACTTTGTGACTTTGTAAGAAATTTATCAATAATTTTGTCATCGGAATCCGAGTCCGGAATGCAATCATAGATAGATTGTAAATATGCAAAGTATGAATCGCGCTTCGCAACAAGCAATTCAACTTTCCGTTTGGATTTTTCAGTTGCCATTTTTAATTAATAAATAAACAAAAGATATGTACGTTATAAAGTAAGTACGTAAGATATAATCAAATAATATAAAATGTGTAAATGTGAATAGCGGGGAATAAGTCGCGGTCGAACTCAGCGTAGTTCGTAGTATTGTGTGAATAATAAGCCTACCTGCTTTATGATCGCGCGAGAAAAAATGATACGTATATTGTACAAAGAAATATTTTATCAATATTACGTGTCGTGATAATTAAAATCGCAATGATTTTAGCGGGAATAAGGAGCGGTAAAATGCCTACTTTCCTAATTAACTTATAGGTTCGTTACGGCGAATAATTCAATAAATGAATTATATGAAAATGAGCACGACACAAGAAATAACTTGACAAATTATCCTCGTTATAATTATGCCAGTGATTAACTTACACTATTGGCGCGGTAGGATATACGAAAGTGTCTATCCAGGAACGTGTGCAACGTAATTAGATATACTATTAAGATGTAATTAAAGATTAGTGGGTTTCATAGTAAATAAATATACATATATAGGACAGAAAATAATATATTAAATACAATAAATCGATAAAACAATGTAATACGGCTCGAAGTGACCATAAAATATGGTGGTGCCAGGGTAAAATTTCCAGGTCCTTCCCCACCTCCCCTATAGCACACCACGTGGCGGCGGTTGTAATTACTATTGCCCTACCTCCTGGACTGGTGCGGCCTTCGATAATATAGCTCAAGAGCAGTGGACGGCAGGACAATCAGATCAATCGTTGCATCCGATTGATGATATGGGAAGGAAAATCAAGCCACTAACCTTAACCTCCCGAAACTGCACTTCTCCCAAATCGGCAAGCCTGGAGACGTCTGGCAGCGGTCGTCGAGGTTCAATTTGATTGCACACGCAGTAGAATATAATAAAGTCTTTTTTGTGGTGATACACACATTCACACAATGGCGGTTAATTATTATAATAGGTAGTTTATATGACTACGGCGCGGGTCGTTATACGCGCGCGGTCAGGTAGGCGACTTTCGACTTATTGTCGCGGTGGTGCGGATATGTCCCTCTATTCACATTATGTGACGACACAATGTCGTTGACCAATGAGCCTCATTAGCAGGGCACAGATCGGAAGATGTTGGCGCGACTGACTTCATTCCGATCATATAATCAAGGAGATGAACCAATCGAAATAATTGGCCTAAACACCTCCTTAAATTATAAAAATGTTATAAAGTGGCTACCTGCATGTGTAGCTGATATTATTTTTTAGCACTATCTTTAAAATATAAATCTGAAGATATGTATGTAGATCTATGAATACAGAAACACAATTGATTATTACAATTTCATAGCAAATCCTATGAATTTATTTCGGAAACAAGAGATTTTAAGTTGATACTTTAAAATAAAACAAAGTGTTTTTTATGAAATGTTAGAAGTCATTAAAATATTGAATTTACTGGTATAATTGCTTGAAAATTGCTAGAGTATTACAAAGAATCTATTACTATTTAATTATATGAAGGTATTTTGGTATGAAATTGCAATTGTATATTAAATGCTTTTGCTTAACTGTAAAGTATTACACAATATAAAGTCATATTTTATCTCATAACCTTTCTTAAAAACAGTCTTTATGTTTTTGCCTCCTATTATCCTATTGTAAGGGGTGCAAAAATGCCTTTACAAATTACATATTTTAAACCACAAATTTAGGCGCCATTGTTACCTGGTGATTCGGTGCTTATAAATAAAACAAAGGAATCACTGGTAATCTATTTATTTATTGGGTGAAAATGATTATTAAAAGACCGTGGCAAATAAGTTACGACGGGCTTCAATAGAATAAGTATGAAGAGTATTTATAACAGAGCAGTTTGAGACTTTAAAAACATAGTTCACAAGTAGTGGGGTTGTAGAGGCGTCAGACTCTATTTAATAAAGGTTGATAACGAAAAGTTGTTAATATATTTGATAGATTTTGAAGTAAAATAATTGAAGTTGGTACGATGGATCCGTTAATATGAATTTAGGTATTATTAGTATTTGCTTAGCTGTAACGCCTGGTAACGGCGTGGGCAGCTAGCCTGAAGACGGCAGGCGCGTCGGCAGCCTGGCTTCACGTGCTTTTCTGGTATCAGCTACAGCGGTAGTAGTGAGCGGGTTGGAGGGCTCAACTGCCAACTCCAAGCACCAGCTCCCATAAAAAAAAACCCCGAAGACCTGGAACGCGTCATAATGCACGCTATTAGTCTTCGGTATACGAAATTGTCGGTAGCTTGCGCGGTTGTTTAAGACAACTGAGACATGAGGGTATGTAAAACTTTTAATAATGAAAGATTAAATAAAAGGGTTAAAAAAGAGATTTGCAACAGTCGAGATTTACTTACGGGGTTCTTTTAGTAAAACAGGAGGCCGCAGAAGGGGTACTTATTCTACGGGAGAATGTTCCTTGCCGAACTCGGGTGGCCGAACAAAATGTCCCCACGGTCCTGACGAGAGGCTAATCATCGTGCCTGGAAGGTTTTAAACTTCTTAATTCTCGATTGGAATGTGAACGAGGGTTTTTGAGTAGGAATTTAGAAGGTACTCACCGATTTTGCTGTCGGTGACCTAGTTCGAAGTTTTCACATTACTAACGACCAGTGTCGATCAAGGTTCGCAGCCAAAAAGGGACGCATTCAGTCCGTTGATTATTAGCGGCTGTATTTGCCTTCAAAGTCCTAACCAATAAGGTGGCTCTTTAGCTATTTGTCCAATCACATTACGTCGGCACAAACAATAAAAAGACTCCACGTAACGACGGTGTGAAATTAAGGACGGCTGACAGTTCTCGGTGTCGTTCAGAAACGGGAGGGCTAAGGCACTCAGCCGATACTGTCGAGTTCTTAATTGCCGTTTTTAGAAAGTTGAAATTAAATTTAGTTTATTTAGTACTCGATTAATGTTGATATTTTTAAATGTATTTTGATTAGTTTATTTAGTTTATTTAAATGTATTGTTTGTGAACGATTTATGTTGGTCATCGTTCGCCGCTAAGTTGGCGGCGACGATTCCATAGATAAGTGGTGGCAACCTGACATTAATATGTTTATTTGGGGGTAATTTTAAATGTGTTGAATTATTATTTTACGTGGGGTTTTTACTACGTAACAACTTCAAACAGACGCGTCTGACACATCAATTGGTGCAGTTCTTCAACAAAAAGTGAACAACTCATGGCAACCCTTAGGATTCTTCTCAAGGAAACTAAGTCCTTGCCAACGCAAGTTCAGCTCATACAATCGTGAACTTCTGGCCGTTCACAAAGCAATCAAACACTTCAGGCACATGGTGGAAGCGAGACCATTCACTATTTTAACCGATCACAAACCACTTACGTTCGCATTCTCAACAAGGAGAGACCAATGTTCACCGCGTCAGTTTCGATACCTTGATTACATTTCACAATTTTCAAACGACATCCGTTACGTTCCAGGAAGTGAAAACATCGTCGCGGACGCGTTATCACGCATCGAGGGAATCGACAAACCTCTCGATTATCAGGCACTAGCTAGTGCCCAGGGTGCTGACGCTGAACTACAAACATTATTGGTCGACGGTAAGTCTAGTCTACAGCTCGCAAAGGTTTACTTAACCGACTTCAAAATCGAGGTATTCTGTGATTTGTCTATGTCTAATCCGCGACCATACATAACACCTTCATTCAGACGCCAGGTCTATGATACACTTCATAACCTGAGCCACCCGGGCGTTAAAGCGACGGTCAGACTTATTTCAGAACGCTTTGTTTGGCCAGTCATGAGACGTGACTGTCGACAATGGGCAAGAGCGTGCACAGAATGTCAACGCAACAAAATAACTAGGCACACTTCTGCACCTCTCGTTAAGTTTCGAACTCCTACAGGACGTTTTCGACACATCCATATGGATATAATTGGATCACTACCTTACGCTGCTTCCCACAGATACTGCCTCACGGTCGTGGACCGATTCCCACGATGACCGGAAGCGTATCCGCTACAGGATATAACGGCTGAAACCTGCGCTTCAGCATTCATCGCCGGATGGGTAGCGCGGTTTGGCTGTCCGGAGTACATCACGACTGACCGTGGAAGCCAATTCACTTCACAGCTTTTCGGCAGCATAGCAACAATGGTCGGAGCGATTCATCGCACAACAACTGCCTATCACCCAGCAGCAAACGGTATGGTTGAACGCTTACATAGACAGCTGAAAACAGCAATTGCATGTCACTCATCAACTTGGATCAAAGCGCTACCACTCGTACTACTCGGTATACGCAGTGCATGGAAGGAAGACATCCAGACCACAGCGGCTCAATTAGTCTACGGTGAACCATTACGTTTGCCTGGACAATTTTTCAATTCACAAACTGACAAGATCGTCGACATGACCGTCTTCAGTGAACGACTGCGTAGTCACATAGCAAAGCTCAAGCCGACACAAGCAACATGGCACAACCCATATCGCCCATTCTACGTCCCGCACGACTTGAGTACAGCCACGCATGTCTTCGTGCGAGAAGGCCAGATAAGGAAGGCGTTACAGCCACCTTATGCTGGTCCATACAAAGTGCTGAAACGAGGTTCAAAAACTTATGACATCAGGGTGCAAAACAAAACGTTAACAATTACTATTGACAGATTAAAACCAGCCTACATGTCAACGGAGCAGTGACAAACGCCGCCAGCAACCACACCCTTGCCAGAGACCTCGACAGGCACGGCTTCAGCCGCGCCAAGCAGCTGTCCAGCCCGACAGACGAGGAGTGGTCGAACAGTTTGACCTTCGGACTACTATCGATCGTAGCAACGATCTCGGTGGGGGAGTTGTATGGTGTTGCACTAAGCATCCACCATTTTTTATCCAAATTAATCATAATCATGTAAATCCATTCTCCATAGCAATAACCTAAAGACGGCCCTGCGTTAAGTGCGGTCCTGCACTGCGATGACTCAACGGCATGGGCCACCTGCGTCGTCAACAACAGGCGACGCAGTATATAAGGGCGTCCTCGGCATGCAGGAGAGACACTTCAAGTTCAGCATCAAGGCTTCACGCTGCTACGTACTCGCGACGCTTCAACGGTGTCACTCTGCCCGTTGAAGCCCTATTATACATCAAAGAGCCATTCTTAAAAGTATCAATTTGTCTATCTCAAATAACATAAAAAGTACTCCAAAATACTGTATAGTAATTGTAATAAATAACATCTGCAACGAACATGCGTATCAATTTGAACCTGGGATCGAAGAGTAAGAAGAGGCTTTGCAACACTGCACGCAATTGTGGATGTGATCCGAGAACACATCCATACGACCACTCTGGTCACCCCCACACACCTATGGGCAGTGGTTCGCTGTTCGGGGTGAGTCGGGGGAGGGGTTTCACGTCAAAAGTGGAACAGCTCCTCATCTGGTGCTGAAGAGGAAGGTATATGCAGACGGCGCAGGGAGCCAGCTAGGTGTCCGTGACGACGGTACAGCGGGGGAGCCCCGCAAGCCCAAACCCGCAAGCAACATCTGGAGTGACGTCACAAAACGGTCAAGTGTGAGTGCATTTTTAACTGTGAGTACATTTAAATAGTTGTGATTAATTTTGTGCTAATTTGGACTTTAATGATTAGATTATAATTATTAACTTAGAATATTTCTTACTTGTAAATTAGGGACTTAGAATATTTCTTTCACGTAATCAGGGACTTAGAATAATTACATAAATTTGTTTCATACGAGGAACCTATGCCCGATTGTTTTTCTAAGTCAATATTTTTCAACGCTTGTAAAATTTTGAGCATTTTTTGGGACTTAGAAAAAATTCGTCAAAATTTGCATTGATCAAACAGTTGTAAAATTTTATGCAGTTGTTTGTATTCATTTTTTTTTCTTTATAAATGACTGTATTGGTTTAAACACTTGTAAAATTCTTGTGTCTTTTTGGGACTTTGTAAATTATATCGAATATTTGTATTGATAAAACGGTTGATGAATTTAAGTCTTTTGCTTTATTGATAGTTACATTGTTTGTTAGATTAGAGTTTAAAATATTCAAAATGCAGAAATATCTTAATTTACAAAGGGATGTTCAGCAGAAAAATAATAAGGCGCATATAAATTTTAAAACGTCTTCTAAAGAGCGGTTAGGATCTGAAGGGTGAAACAAACTAGACTTGCTATTTTAGAAGATTTGTGTGCTCGATTTACTAAGGTGCATCAAGAAATAGTTAATAGCGTGGAAAGTTGGTCGAATTTTCAATCAAGTGCTTATGTAAAAAATGAAATCTATGAGAACACTGAAGATTTGTACATTAATTATTATTATAGAACGGATATGTTACGATGCAAGCCTAAACCAGAACAACAATCAAATGGCCAGGGCACTGGGAATGGTGATAGCGTTGGGGCAAATTTGAAATTGCCCGTTGCTCGTTGGTCCATTCTAATGGAACGCTAGATGATGTGCAGTGGTTGCACTATCTCAAAGGACACCTAATCAGTGAGGCCGAGCAGTTGATAAGGCAGTTACCCATAACTGCTGCAAATTATGTGGAATGCTGGAACCAGTTGAAGGCAAGATATGATAATAAAATTTACCTCGCTAATTAGGTTTTGAAACGCCTGATTAATCAAAAATCAGCTTGTAAAGAATCTTCAGTGTTCCTCAAGGAACTATCTGATACTACCGCAGACTGTTTACATGCGCTTAAGAACATAGGAATAGATGTAAGTACATGGGACATAATTATAATTTATATAGTGTCAAATAAATTAGATGCGGAAACACGGAAGTAGTGGGAGTTGAAGGTCGCAGATGGAAATGCCAATGAATTACCTACATTTAATCAGTTTAGAGAATTTTTGGAAAGTAGATTCCGAGATCTGGAATTCATTGAACCTCGACCTTCAACTGTCACATTTAATAAACCGCTGAGGCATAGAGTTTTACACGTTGTTAAATTAGTTTGTGAGTTTTGTGGCAATGAACATAAATTATACACATAGAAGGAATTTATGAAGAAAAATATAGATAATAGGCGTAAGTTCATAATTGAGAGACAATTATGTTTCAATTGTTTGGGCAGCAACCACTCGGCTAAGTTCTGTCCAAGCAATACATCTTGCAGGGTGTACAACGGGAAACATCATTCGGTGATCCACCCAAGCGGTTCGGGGGTTGGTAGGTCACATCATACATACATTGGTGCCTCGACATCTGGGGCGGGTACGGTCGGCACATTCACTGAAACAACAGCGGCTTCCTCAGAGTTGGTCGAAGAGGCGCCATTGGTCTCATGTTTTGGCCAGGTATCTATGAAGAAACAGGTATTTTTGGCAACAGCTATCGTCTGGGAAAAGTCACATAGAAGTCAAAGGCATTATATTAGGTGTGACGTTGTGCTAGACACGTCATTTTATCCCAATAAAGAAAAAACTAAAATCCACTCATAAACCTTTATTTATAATACCAATACACAGATATATCCAATAGAATTTAATATTAAATAATAAAAACTTAACTAATAACCTGTCGTACAGAATAATTAAAATTACTTCGGAACCACTAAGTTGCGTGATAAACGCGCGCGGCTTATCGCATCGCGGAATCGCGTACATGCGAAAGCGCGGGACTCTAATTGCGTTGAAGCAATCACAGCATTTCACTGTGAATCTTGAGTCAGTACGTCCAAAACAACCGAACGTGGCACCTGCGTCCGAGTTATAAACATATTTCCGTTAATTTATTTAAATAACCTTCCATATACTACAGCCCTACGGGTGAGTTGCATTATTTATACTACTATAAGCCCTCTGCTAGGTCATTGCCAGCGTATATACGTTAATTAGGTGCTTATAGTCTGCACTAATTGTAAAAATTACTATAACTGTACATGACACTGCTCTGCAAGCTTCCTTCGCCGCCATTCCGTGTTCCCACTACCTTAGAGGCGCGGCCGACGCCTTTTTTAAAATCTACAACGGTTTGTGCGCGCAGAAGCTTGGCAGGCAGTGGGAGTGAACTTTTCTACAGCATAGAAAAACGTTCAGGTTTCAGGTTACGGGCTACCTACTAGCCTAGGACCTGCTACGGGTTTTCTACCAAACATGGTACCACCAGATACGGCATCCTACACGCCGTAGCGCCGGAGTCTACACTCCCATCGCATCCCCTGAGTTGACGCTACACGTCGACCGGCTACCTTCGACGGTGCTGCCAGCTGGACGCGGCCTTCTACCCGTCGCGTGGACTACCAGTGCTCAGGCCAGTGCCGTCCTATCTATTTCTATTCTACTGTGGTCTAAGTAAGTGTCCGCGATTGTGCAAAGCCAACCGGCTCAACGGATCCCCCCTGACTACCTTTCTTTTAAACTTCTATTTAAAATAAATTGTATTGTACTCTAACTTCTCTTTTATTCGGCTTCACTGACTCCCCTCTCTTTAATCTGCGGTGGGTTCTCTACCTCGAAAACCCAGACGCCGCATAGGGCTTTATTAGATCAGGGTTCTCAAGCCTCTTTTGTGACAAAAGCGATGGTTCAGTACTTGGACATTAAGAAATGTCCAGTTAAGGGAATAATTTCAGAATTGGAAGGTAATAGCACTAGGGTATCGAAGAACATGGTGGAATTGAACATTCAGTCGTGGATAGATAGCAATATTGTTATCAGGGTACAAGCTTACGTACTGAAATCAATCACCACATCGCTTCCAAACTGTACTGTGGACAAACTGGACTGGTTAGACGAGGACATGTGTTTAGCAGATCTTCAATATCATATACCTAGCAAAATTGATATTTTGCTAGGAGCAGATATATACGGAACAATCATACAGGAAGGAATAAGGAAGAGTCCACAGGGATATCCATTGGCTCAAGCGACATCACTAGGATGGATATTATCTGGCAAAAGGATCCGCTCCTACGTCAAGAGTCGTGGCAATGCATGTCTGCGTTGAAGATAATGAAATGCTAAAGAAATTTTGGGAAATTGAAGCTGAGCCAAAATGTCAAAAAATAATTATCACAGAAGGAGAAGCTCGCTGCGAAAAATTCTTCGCAGACACAACAAGAAAGGATTCAGGGGAAGATATCTAGTCAGACTTCCATTCAAAATGGAGAGACCAGAATGTGTGGATGGTGACTCAAGAGCAATCGTTGAAAGAAGACTAAATGGATTACAAGTGCGGTTTAAGAAAAATAAAGAATTAAAAGTTAAATAGAAACGGGTCATAAATGAATACTTAGACTTAGGGTTCATGGAGAAGATTCCTGAAACAGAAAGGGAAAATTCTGTCTACTTACCTCATCATGCCGTTATTAGGAATGATAAAGACACTACGAAAGTCATGGTCGTTTATGATGCGTCCTGCAAATATAAAAATGGAGTATTCTTAAACGATACGTAAATGGTTGGACCTACCTTACAACCAGAGCTCAGACACTTGTTGATGCGTTGGCGACAACAGCCCATATGCTTATCAGCTGATATAGTTAAAATGTATTGTCAAGTAAAGGTAGCGGAAGAGGATACTAACTATCAGAGACTTTTGTGGCAAGATGACGGAAACTCTAAAGTGGAAGATTATAGGTTGCTAAGGGTAACATTCGGTACAGCAGCAGCACCGTACTTGGCAGTTAAGAGCTTGAAGCAGACAGCACATGATGAAGGTGCAAATTTTCCCGCAGCATCTGTAAGGTTAATAAATGATTATTATATGGATGACCTGTTAACTGGATGTAACAACGTAAGGGAAGGAGTTGAGGTATATCAACAGATGAATGAGTTACTGAAAAAGGGAGGACTTGAATTACAAAAATGCATGAGTAATAGCAAGCAGTTGTTGCTAGCAATCAAAGAAACATCACTAAGCAAGGATGAGATTTGTGAAGAACTAAACCTAAAACGGACGAAGTAGTGAAGCTTTTGGGACTTACTTGGAATCGAAGAACAGATGAATTCCGTTACTCAGTGACTGTGCCTGAGGAAACTGGACCTGTAACAAAAAGAAAAATTATATCACAGATCGCACGGTTGTATGATCCATTAGGATGGGCAACACTTTGTGTAATAGTAGCTAAAATATTGATACAGAAGCTGTGGATATCTGGAATGGGATGGGATGATGAAGTTACAGGAAAACTATTAGGGGAATGGAACACTTACCGGGAAGGACTGGGTGTTTTGACACAAATCAACATACCTCGATTGCTCGGAACACGCTTCAATGACTCCGTAGTAGAATTGCATGGGTTTTGCGATGCGTCCAAGGTGGCATATGCAGCAGCAATTTATTTGCGGAGAATTGATGTAGCTGGAAATATTCAGGTGGCTTTGGTTACGGCTAAAACTAAAGTTGCACCAATTAAACAAGTGTCCATCCCCAGATTGGAACTTTGTGGAGCCGTCCTGGTGACTAGACTGCTTATGGAGGTTGCAGAAACTCTGAAAATACGAAAGACTAACCTTCGAGCATGGACAGATTCGACCATTGTTCTAGCCTGGATCAATAGTCACCTTGGTCGTTGGCAAACTTTTGTTGTAAATCGGGTCTCGGAAATGTAATTACGCTGGATTCAAACCAATGGTCACATGTAAGGACAAGCCATAATCCAGCAGACTGTGCCTCGAGAGGTGTTACCTCTTTGGAGCTGCTCAACAATCAAATGTGGTTCAATGGTCAAGAGTTCTTACGCAATAAGAATATCAAATACAGCAAGCCTACAAATGTTGAAACTCATTTGGAAGAAATTAAGGTGCATTTAGTGGTACGTGAGATGCCAATCTGGAATCGGTATTCATCACTTATAAGGTTGTTTCGAATTGTAGCATATTGTCGGCGTTTTCTGCATCTGAGAAGGCCAGCTAGTGAACGAAATTGTAGAGAACATCTGACAGCGTCAGAACTGGCAGAGGCGCTAGAGACATGTATAAAACAATGTCAAGTCGAACATTTTCAAGAAGAGCTGGAGCTTATACGGAAGGATGGCAAGTTTAGCAAAAGTAAAGGCCGTCTCAAATCTCTGAACCCTTATGTTAATGAGAAAGGTTTGTTACGGATTGGAGGACGACTGGACAATATGCCTCTTAGCTTGAATGCTAGGCATCGAATCTTACTACCAAAAAGGTCTACTCTTACTGCGCTAGTTATCGCTGATTCGCATGTTAAGACTTTACATGGCGGTATTCAACTGATGTTGACATATCTGGGTACTAAGTTCTTTATACTAGGGGCAAAGTCGATCGTTAAAGCATTTGTTCGAAAGTGTGTCACATGTATAAGGTATAACGCAACAACATCAAATCAGTTGATGGGACAATTGCCAGCTGTAAGAGTCACACCAGCCAGACCTTTCAAAAGCAGTGGTTACGCAGGTCCCATAAACGTAAGGGCAACAAAAGGAAGAGGTCATCATACATATAAAGGCTATATCTGCTTATTCGTCTGGATGGTGAGTAAGGCAGTACACATAGAACTGGTAAGTGATTTGTAGTGGATGCACTTACCACGTTTAGTCGTAGATAATTTTATATTATATTTGCTTGAAATGTACCATGATCCTGGTTACCACGAGCTCAGGCTTTCAACTCAATTATTTGCTTACATTTATAGTATTTCAATTTATTTCTATTGGAAGCATTTGTAATAAATAAAACTTGTATTTTTAACCTAATTCTCATTCGTAAACAAAAGCCGGTCAAGTTCAAGGTCAGCCTTTTGGCATTTGACTTTTGACGTTTGACAAGTGCTAGCGTATAGAATACTTAGCAAAAACTTTCTTTTAATCTACGGTATGTTTTCCATTCATGTATAAATAATAATTTCTAATCATAAAACAAGTTATATATAAATATCTATTTCAATTTCCTTATTTATTTAATTTATCAGCTACATCATATTCAATTTTGTTACTCAATGCCTATATGTCTCTGTTAGCCAGGACGTAAAGATTTGACCAACCAATGAGAGACGAGTATAAAAGTCGCTCTCATTAGTGGGAATTCAAAAATAAAAGTAGACACCGTTTTTGAATTGAGTTAGGCAGAGACCATTTTGTACGACAAAAAAGAGACTTACAAAAAGTAAAAATAAAAAGCCAGTTTAAGATCAAAGTTATATTTATTCAAGAACCTTACATCACAATAATAATATCATAGTTCATTCTTCAGATTTAACATCACAGGGGTTTCTAACTGCGTTTAAACGGTTTGTTGCTCGCCGAGGTCCTTGCACAGACATTTTTTTTTTTTTTTTTATTGCAGGAGGTCAGCAGACAGGCAGACGGCCCACTCGATGGAGAGCGGTTACCATCGCCTATGGACATTTGCAACACCAAAGATGCTACAAATGCGCTGCTGCCCTCTTAAAGGAGACTGGAAACCGGTCTACTAATGCCGGAACACAACTCAAGGCTGTTATGGCGACATACTTTAGACCAGGGGTGGTAGCCATCCAGTCGGGCAAATGCCCTACCGAGCATACCCTCCTACATTTGGAGCGATAACGGGACTAATTTTGTGGGAGCAGCTCGCGAACTAAAGACTTTGCTGACTGCAGAAAATTCCACTCTTCAAGAGGAACTTTCTAAGGCATTAGCTACTAATGGGACATCTTGGCACTTTATCGCACCACACTCGCCGAACTTTGGTGGACTATGGGAAGCTGGAATCGAATCGATAAAGTTTCATCTGAAAAGAGTAATTGGTGAAGCTACGCTAACTTATGAAGAATTGTCCACAGTTCAAACCCAAATAGAGGCCTGTTTGAACTTGAGACCTTTGGCTCGTCTTGATACGGAATCGGATGTGATTGAAGCTCTAACACCGGGGCATTTTCTAGTAGGTGAGCCTCTTGTCACAGCCCCAGATTATAATTTTGAGGAATCAAATTATCTTGCTTTCGACGGTGGCAGCTTACGCAAAGAATGATGCAGAACTTTTGAAAGCGTTGGTCTCAAGAATATATTACAAAATTTCTGCATCGGTATAAATGGGCGTACCAAAATCCTGAACCTGGCATTGGAGATATAGTTCTAATTAAAGAAGAGTACGTGCCACCGTGCAGATGGCTTCTTGGCCGAGTGGTTGCGAAACATGTAGGATCAGATAACGTCACTCGGGTTGTTACTTTACGGACAAAAAATAAAGGTGAAATCAAACGGACGACATCCAAAAAAGAGTGACGTTACGGTCGGCCTTGCATCACTTACGTCTGCACTTATATATCGTTTTATAAATAGTAAACAGTCTTTATAGATGATATAAGTTACTTTATTTTGTAATATAACGTTTTAGTTTGTCATATGAGTGTTTGCGTAAATATATGTGTTTGCTTCGTGATAAAAACTAATAAATCTTATTGTGATAATTAATTGCACAACCGTCTCAATTGACGGTAGTTATAATCACAAAAATTTGTTTGTTAAGCGATTAAAGTTGGTGATTATTGTTACGCGGTAATATTTTCACGCCGTTATATTATTTTATAACTGGAAACAACAGGATTTTTTAGTAAGCGATGGCTAAATGTGCAGCTTGTGGCAAGTTTCTCTCTCACTCTAGCGCAGCTTCATGTACAGGATGTCCTTGTATGTTCCACAAAGTTTGTGTTGCCATTCCTGACAATGGCACTGTACCCAAAAACTGGTCATGCCCCGAATGTAAAAAGAAGATACGCAAGAGTGACAACTCAGACACTCCAGTAAAAAGTATTTGTGGAATCTACTCCCCGCCTGCCACCTCTTCAGTGCCGGCTATGACGTCAGCATCTTCGGTAGAAATACTGGAACATTTTTCTTCGTCTGATCCCCTGGAAGGTGAGAGTGAAATTCGGGCTATGCGTCGTGAGCTCGCCGAATACATGTCTGAAATTCGCAAAGAAATGAACGAGTTCCGTTCCTCACTAGCTGGTATAACCCAACGATTTGACGGAATCGAGCAAAGGCTTCTGAGGCTTGAACAAAGAGATACGGTCTCGGGAGGGAAAGAAATTGCGGAACTCGAGAGCGTGGTAACACAGCTAAAGCTGGAATTAAACGACCGGGATCAGGAAACTCTTTTGGCAGATCTGGATGTGGGATGCCTGCCCGAGGAAAATGGTGAAAATATTATACACACCATTACTGTTCTTGCGTCGAAACTGGGCGTCACCCTTGAGAGCCGCGACATTGTATACGCAGAACGGGTGGGGATGGCGCGCTCGACTGTTGCAGCGTCTGGTACCAATGAGCCGGGGAGAAAAATGCGCCGGGTCGTCGTAAGATTAGCCCGTCGACATCTTCGCGATGAACTATTGAACGCCGCCCGTGTGCGACGCAACCTCACGTCTCGGCGGGCCGCCGCAGCGTGTATATATTAATGAAAGGCTTACCCATGCCAACCGCTTGTTATTTCACCGTGTCAGAGAAGAGTGTCGTAAGCATCACTGGCGATACTCTTGGACCAAAAAAGGTCGAATCTTTGTGCGGCAGTGTGAAGGAAGGCAAGTTTATAGCATTCGGTCCGAGAATGATGTTGTACGTGTTTTTAATGTTAGCACAGTTTGAAAAGCTTGTCATCTATTTGTATAAATTTATTCGCATTTACATTCTCTGTTTAGTCTATAAGTATAGAAGTCACGTGGGATCATATAATACATATCACAATCGTATACTTCTGCATAATATAGCAATAATTTTCTATAGTGTATGTCATTCCTTGTTTTTTATATGTTTATATTTTTATGTATTTTACTGTTATATTTTCAATACTTATTCAGAATTAATTAGATTTTATATTAGTACATATTATATTAATAACATAATTTGTTATAATTCGTTTATTTTTTTACCCAGTACTTTGTTTGTATTATATTGTAATAAGCAACAAATCGTGTATATATACTTTTTATTTAAATTTAACAATGATTAACAAGCTGCTTAAAGTTGGTTGGTTTAATGCTGGTTCATTGGGCAGTAATCACGACGATTTCATAGTCTCAGTTATGCGATATGATATCAATATACTCGCAATAAATGAAACTTGGCTGAGAGAAGGTGAAGATGGTCGTGCCCCAGTGGTACCCGGATATAAATTAAGACACATTCCCAGACCTCGTGAGGTACGCTCTCGCGGAGGCGGGGTCGGTTTTTACGTGAGGTCTAACATTAGTGTCCGCACTTGGCCTCACCCAGTGGACCCTCTCCATAGGTGCGTAGAGCAAATGTGGATCACTTTGTCTCTGAATGGAAAGAAGCTATTAATCGGTACAGCATACCGTCCACCTTGGTTAGATGTTGATTTATTTTTTGATGCAATAAATGACTCATTAAACTCTTGTAGTAATTACGATAATATAATTTTATTAGGAGATTTCAATATTAATTTTATTAAAAATTTGGAGCCCAAGACTGAAAAACTCATAACTTTTTTAACCTGCAACAATCTTACGCAAATAATTTCAACTCCCAATCATTTTACCTCAACCTCTCAAACACTTATTGATATAGTCTGTACCAATTTGATTGCCAAAAACATATCACAACAGCCTGTGGGGACTACACATGGCCATTATCTCATAGTCTGCGAGTTTAGTGTTAAGCGAGATAAGCCCACACCTCGTACGTTTTCATATCGTCCAATAAAAGACATTTGCCTTAACACGTTTAACACTGACCTTCAGGCGGTGGGATGGGACCACATATCGACGCTTGGTAACGTTAACGATATGGTTAACGCTTTTAACCAAAGTGTCGTTTGGCTGTTCAATCTTCATGCACCGGTGAAGACGGCTCTAGTGAAGGAGCGTTCTCCGCCTTGGTTAACAGATACCATCAAACTGATGATGAAGTTACGAGATAGGGCCGCAGCAGAGTATCACAAAAATAAAGTACAAAGTAAAAAAGATTATTACAAAAGTCTTAAATCATTAGTTAATAGATCACTCTTTTTGGAAGTCAGCTTATTTCAAGCAAAATATTGAGAACAAAATAAAAGATCCAAGAACGTTATGGAAAAATATTAAAAACACTCTTCTACCTGATAACAATATAGGTTTACCAGGGCATTTCAAAAGTCCCGATATGTTAAATAATCATTTTTTGGATGTTCCTTGTACTTCGGACATTAATATCTCCCTTTTGACGTATTTTGAATTCCACCGATTTAGTGACGCTATTTTCCATATTGACCCCATTAATACCATTCAATTGTTAAAAATAATACGAGATCTGAAATCAAATGCTGAAGGATGTGACTTAATAACATTGCGCATGTTATTGTTGACACTACCATACAGTTTGAATGCAATCATGGATATAATAAACTTGTCTATAAGTACATCTACATTTCCAGACATTTGGAAACACGCTATCGTTCACCCACTACCTAAAATTTCAAATCCTTATATATATATCCTTATATAATCCCTATAAGTATATTACCGTGTCTATCTAAAATTATAGAAAAGGTTGTCTGCAGGCAGCTAACTGAATTCCTTGAAAAGAATGATATACTTCCAGAGTTACAGTCAGGTTTCAGAAAGGGTCGTGGTACTGCGACTGCACTCTTGGATGTCACAGATAATATACTTTGTGCCCAAGATAAAGGATTATGTACAATATTAGTTTTGCTTGATTTTTCTCGCGCATTTGATTGTATTAACACGGATTTACTTTTGTCTAAACTTAGTTACTATGGACTTGACTCGAAAGCATTACATTGGTTTCACAGTTATTTAACTAATCGATATCAGTATGTGAAGCTCAATCATAGTAATGGTTCGGTGAAGGTATCTGAGAAGTTATGTGTCAAAAGGGGAGTACCCCAAGGGTCTATTTTGGGCCCAATATTGTTTATATTATACTCGGCTGATATAGCAATGCATATAAACCATTCTAAGTTTCATTTTTACGCCGACGATACCCAAATATATATTTCTTTTAAGCCATCTGAAATAGATGAAGCCATAGCTAAGATTAATGAAGATCTTTCGCGAGTTGCTGTTTGGTCCAAAAACAATTCCTTACTTTTAAACCCAGCAAAAACAAAATACATTGTTTTTGGTAGTAAGCATCAACTTGCCGTTCTTAATCCTTCACAAAGTGTTATGCTGACGGATAAACCAATAGAAAGGGTCTATGAGGCACGTAATCTAGGCTTATCTGTAGATTGTGACTTAAGATACGAAAAGTATATAGCTAACTGTGTAAGTAACTGCTTTTATAAGTTGAAAATTTTATATAAAATAAGGCCGTACTTAAATGAAGCTCTGCGGATTCAACTAGTTGAGTCCTTAGTTTTATCTCGTCTAAACTATGCTGACGTAGTTATTGGTCCTCGTCTGCTGGCCAGAACTCAGCGCCTTATCCAAAGAGTTCAGAATGCTTGTGCGCGGTTCTGCTTTAAAATCCCGTTAAGGGCTCATGTGACACCTTACTTAAATAAAAATTCAATGTTAAAGATGAAGCATCGTCGCAAGCTACATTTAGCATGTTTGCTTTTTGGAGTTGTAAAGAACAAGTCTCCTTCCTATTTATACGAGAAGCTCTCTTGGGCTTCTAGCAGAAGACAAATAGGAACGCGGCAATGTGCAATACAACTGGCAATGGAACGACACAGCACAGCAGCATTCAGAGGAAGCTTCCGGTATGCAGCGTCAAGATGTTGGAACAATATCCCTCCACCTATTAGAAATATAACGTCAATATCATTGTTTAGGTTAAAACTCAAGGCATTTCTAAATGCTCATCAGAACGCACAATGTGATCTTAGACATGACACGAGTGCTATATGATTTTATGAATTTATTTATTTTAATTTATTATAATATGGTCAATTTATAAATAGATATATGTTATTTGTTTCGTTGCAGCTGCAGTTATTTTATATATATTATGTTTGTATTACGATTTTAAATTATTGCTTTTTATATACATATATATATTTTTTTTGTGTGAATTTTATTAATGAAATGCATTACACTATATATTTTGTTGTTATGTGTTGTATTGTTCACCGTAACTTCACTTTATGGTCCCAGACGGAAGAACAGCGCTAGTCCTTGTTGGCTAGCATTATGCTGAGCCTGGGTCCAATTTAGGACTTATTTTGTTTCTTTCTCTATTTATGTTAACTTTGTTTTATTGTTCTAAATAAAATATTTTCTTTCTTCTTTCTTTCTTTCTTTCAAATTATGTATTTTACCTGAGGCCACTTAAATAAAGAAATGTTTGGGTTTAAGGTATATTTGTAAGATATTACTCTCGTTTCAATTTTAATATTTGTTATTTGCAGTGCTGTGTTGTAAACTCCCACCAACCAAGGACAA
The DNA here is from genome assembly GCA_012273795.1 of Dendrolimus punctatus. Classification (NCBI taxonomy): domain Eukaryota; kingdom Metazoa; phylum Arthropoda; class Insecta; order Lepidoptera; family Lasiocampidae; genus Dendrolimus; species Dendrolimus punctatus. The sequence goes on along the minus strand of JAABVI010000071.1, from coordinate 17,826 downwards.
ACATTTTGTCAACTACTTGTACACATCATTCTCGGTAGCCTCATAGTGGGCGGTGACGGTTTGTAAGGCCAAATTACATTTGTCCTTAGTGGGTGGTGTGTATAAGTTTCGTTGTACCAAACTAGATGGCGCTGAACGCAATTGAATCGCGCAAACATTGTATTTGTATTAGTTGTTGATTACTGGACCCTGGATTCGTATGGTTGTGCTCTCGGTTCGGTATAGAATAAACATTTTGTACTGAAACACGCATTTAATTTGAAGATCTTGTACATTGTTTATACAACAAAATGTTATGGAAATCATTTTGATAATTCTTAACTTACCAGCAGTGACAGGAAAAAGTTGAATATTTAAAAGTTATATATTTGCTATACCTATTGGGGCTCAAAGTATATTGACCCAATAACGAGATCTGCAGAGCAATCCTCCTAGAGAAACACATGAAATTCAAGTGAGTAGTTTCCAACATTTTTTATATACATTTAAATTGTAGAGAATTTCATTAATGATATACTAATGATAAAAATTCTTGTTTAAATTTTCAAGAAACATCAGCTAATGTTAATTAGGAAACTCCCTATAAAAGTTATTTCAATCAAACTGTCACTTTATCCACGTTTATGCTTTTACCATTTTAAAATAAGCACTGAACCAATTTTTTTTTTTTCATACCTCCTAGAACAAAAAGTGTAAAATGCAAAACATTTTTCAGTATAGTCAGTCTACACTTCAGACACATATGGCAGTTATGGCCAGAACTTCTCTGTGTTCTAGCTCTCTAGAAAAATCAGATGAATTTAGTCTTCAGATCTCCGATTTAACCAACGTAATTTGAATAAATATAGTAATGTAGGTACTTCTTATAGGTTTAAAGTATGACCAAAACATCCCTAAAAAGGTTTTCCAGAATAAGTTTTGCCACAGTTCTGTGTATTAATTACTTAAATATATAGTTTTTTTAGTAATGCAATTAATCATAATGAGCTCTGATATATATATATATATACATATATATATATATATATATATATATATATATAAATCTTGGTAAGTATTGGTCACCCATTATTATGGAATGATTATAACCAGGGATAACATTTTCTAAAAGTTTTTCTAACGATGAGAAGTAATTAACTCTAAGAGACGGTCTGTAAAATACTCCAAGCAATATTTTATTCAACGAAAATTCCACCTCGATAAATAAGTGTTCACCAGCATCCGATGCGGGTGGTTGTGGAGACAAGCTGATGATGGAATAGGGGATATGTGACCGAAGGTAAATGGCAACGCCTCCACCACCACTGCCTATACGGTCATTTCTTATTGACAGGTCTATTAGTTTAGTCCATTAGTATTTCTGGGGAAATCTCCAGAAAGCCGGTAGACCTGCAGCGATCTGGACGAACGAAGTATCCCTGGAAGGGCCTTGACGAGACCTATCCGATGGTATAAAAAACTCTATGTGAAATGGGATAATAAAAATTTGGCCAGGGGTTTCCCTTAGAATTAGCAAATTGAATTTTTAGAAGTCCAAGTTTTGTGAAAATTTAAGGAAAAACCTATCGAAAACGCCTATAATGATGGTTCGAAACCTAATCACAAAGATTGAGATAGAATTCGACAGCGAAACCGTAAAAACGAGGAATGTCGTATAACGGTTTTGTCTCGCTTAGGTAAACTCGGTCTTCCCGAAATTGTTTTGTTTTTCACAAATAACAGGCCGAATTCGGGTCGGATCGAGAAGTGGTGCACATGAAACTGTAGGTATTGACAAGACCTACAATTTGGTAGTCACGGACCGGGGGTTGCCCTTGGAAAATCGAGACTTAGGGGTGAAAAACCAGAATTTATGAAAATTCTGAAATTTGGAATTCGATTTCCGATGTCGCTTTCAAGCGCACGGAGACGAGACTGGTGTCGGCGGATAGCCCTTAACGAGCACTATCCGATGAAGATAAGAAACGATCTGGGGGCCAGTAGAAAAAACCTAATCATTCATCATCATCAGTCATCTATGGCTTCTGGTGGCCTATCAGCAGCTTTTTGGGTTTTGCGACCTCACGCCATCGCCCTGATTAGGTGAGCGTATGAGATCACGAGGAGTCGGCAGCCAGGTGCGTTGATGGTCTGGTGGCCGTGCGTGTAGTGGGGCAATCCCGTGGAGTGACGTGTGGCCGCCATTGTCGGTGCGGTCAAACATGCGTCGCGCCATCTTTGCCACAAACTCCTAAACACTGGGTATGCCCACGTCGCGAGCGATAAGGTTATTCCTGACATACCGACCCGCTCCTGTACACACTCGCAGGGCGATGTTTTCTCGAGCCTGTATTTTTGATCTCCGAGTATTTGAGCACAGCGGGTAACAAGCCAGAGCCGCATATGTCAGCTTCGAGCGGAGATAAGCCTTATGGACTCCGATCTTCGTGCTCAGAGGCAGTTTGGAGTCGAGAACAGGCCAGAGTAGAGCGCCAGTGGCTCGCGTATCGTTTATGACGCGTTTAGCCTGCAGACACATGCTCAGCGACCTGTCTGTATGCACTCCGAGGTATTTGACCGAGGTCTGCCACTCGATCTCCTGGCCACGAAGCTTCAGCGGTTCCGGTTCGTAGCGTCGGCGGGGTACTAGTAGCGCGGCCGTTTTCCCCACATTGACCACCATACACCACTTGTCAAGCCACACCGGGAGCTTATCTAGTACGCGTAGCATACGTCGGGCAGCCATATCTACGCCTTGTGAGGTCCCAAAAAAGGCACTGTCATCGGCATATAACGCCAGCGTTACATCCTTTTCCCAAGGGTGTAAAGAGCCCGCTAGGGTCGGGATGTCATCGATGTAGAGTCCGTATAACGCTGGCGATAAACAGCTTCCTCGGGGTACACCTGCGTTAATGACCTGCTTCTGGGACAGGGCTTGCTCAACCGAAACATAAAAGTTTCGGCCCTCTAGGAACGATGCCACTAACCGAACGAGTGCGGGCGGCGTGCTAGTGTGGATGAGTTTAAATATTAGACCTGCATGCCATACTCGATCAAAGGCCTTCTCTATGTCTAGAAAAACTCCGACCGTGCAATTGCCTTTGTATAACTCGCAAGTTAAAAGATGCAGCACGCGCGCTAGCTGAAGCGTCGTGGAGTGGCCGCTGTGGAAACCGAACTGCTCCGGGCGTGGCTCAATGCACGGAATCAGTCGCCGCAGCAGTAGGCGCTCAAATAGCTTCTCAATGTGTGGTAGTAGCCTAATAGGCCGGTAGCTTGAGGGTAGGCGACGATCCTTGCTCAGTTTCGGAAGCATTATGATCTTCCTGGTCTTCCATACGTCAAGAAAGAAGGACGTCCAAAGAATGCCGTTAACAAAGCGAGCAAGTGTTGCACAGCCTGTCCTCGGCAAATTGCGAAGAGCTTCTGTAGATGTTTCATCGCTGCCAGGAGTTTTTGGCCTTGGGAGGCATAATACAGCTTTTTGCACTTCAGCCGGGGAAATAAAAACCTTCCCTTCTAAAGGCGTTTGAAGGCGTGACAGGAATTCAAGGACGTCCTTTCGACGAGTTGATGATGTTCCCGTATATTGTCAGTGGCTGCTACTGGAAACGGTTGAGAACTGTTTCTTCAAGTGCTCAACTAGTATCTCAACACGATCCTGTGCCTTGAAGCGTCTTCTTCCCACATCATCCAATAGAGGATATGTTGGGATTGGGGTGCGTTGTATAACTCGATTCAAAGCGTGAAGATCCGTGGCGTGTTCGAATACCCGGTCGATAACATTCTCCCAGGTTTCACCCCGCCAGGTCTTCACTGCCTCTGAAACCTGCGCTGTGAAAGCATTCAGTCTAGTCTTGAGCACCGGACATCTAGTTCTGGCCCATAAACGGCGAAGGGCACGCTTATGGTTGATATCCTGGCTTAACTGGGCTAGGAGTTCTGGGCGGCGGTTGGTTTGTATTGGAGTCATCGTGGTTGCTGCATCCTTGGCTGCCTTCATCCGCTCCATTATGAGCCTGGCAGATAATTCTTCCTCCTCTGGAGTGGATAGTCGCCCCAAAGGAAGGTACTCCATCGTTGTGGTATAGGCTGCTCAGTTAGTCCTCGTACTCAACGTCTTCTGAGGTATAGCGATTACTTTTAGGGCAAGTGTGACTAGAATAGGGAGGTGTTGCGTGTCTAAATCATACAACACCTCGATGTGAACTGGGTAGCGAAGATTCCGGTGAACCACGATGTCCAATACATCTGCGCTGTGGTGTGGGTTTGACGGAATATGGGTAAAGCTGTCCGAGCCGAGCATTGTGAGATCACCTGCTTCGGCTTCATCGAGCAATCTCTTGCCAGCCGGAGTAATAACTCTGGACCAACAAGTTCCGTGGGGGTTGTCCCGTCAAATATGTTCCCTCGCAGGTTATGGTCACTTGCAGGAAGTCGAAGGCCTGGCGGCCGGTAACCGGCATAGGTTTTGGTCTCTCTACCACCAGTTTTTACAAGAACTCCGACTGAGCGCAATCCGTCGAACAGCGGATGCCCCAACTCGTCGTGCACGATATCCCTTTGCTCCAGGGCAGCTGTACCCTTATATGGCTGTCCCCGGGGAGAGATCTCGTCACACCGATATACGACGTAGTTTGGCACCTTGAGGATTTTCTCTGGGCGCAACTTGGTTTCACCCAGAAGGACAATAATGAATGTCCTGTGATTGAGTGAGAAAGCGTAATGGAAGAATCTTGTCTGTGACTCCTCCTGGGTTCCAATATAATAGGCGTAGTTGTCTAGCGGTGTTGCTACCCATTGTGGTTTGTATTTATACGGGTAAGTCCTCTTATCGCCGCCTGTTGGAGATTTCCTTTATCAACAATGGTGGTAAGCAGATCCGTCAGAGTTCCCACTATGTTCTGCAGGCATTGCAGAATAATTTAAAGGGGGTCTCTGCCGCTGCTTTCACGTGTAGTGGCTTCTTGTGGGAGCGTTGTAGAATTACGTCTCCTGTTGAGACGCTGTGGCATAGGGTTTTCTGTGGTAGAGTGAACTGGGGCCGTTACTATCTCCTCCTGGTCCTGTCGCCTGCATATGGCTGGTAATAAGGAATGGCTGTGCTTTTATATTCTGTCCACAGTTAGCGCACATATCCTTAGCTAAGGTGGGCGTGGGAATATGAGAGGCGTTCGATGAGGAGGAGAAGGCCACTACGCAAAACGTCGACCAGTCACACCTGTCGGAGGTTGACTCCGAGGTCGAACGTAGATCCTCCTTACCAGTGGAAACCACACTCGATCCGGTCACGGTCGAAGAAGTACAAGATCTGATTAAGTCCCTCAAACCGCGAAAGGCCCCAGGGACCGATGGCATTAACAATCGCGTCTTAAAACTCCTCCCCAGCCACCTAATTATAATATTGGTGAGCATCTTCAATGCCGCCACAACAAACTGCTCCTTCCCCGCGATTTGGAAGGAGGCAGATGTCATCGGTATTCACAAGCCTGGAAAACCGGCTAATAAACCGTCCAGCTACCGTCCGATCAGCCTACTGAGCGCACTTAGCAAGCTTTACGAGAGGGTCATCCTCTCTAGACTTAGAGATTTTGCCATCAGCAAACATCTACTACCCGACGAGTAGTTTGGCTTCCGTGCCAGACAACTCTGTACTCTTCACGTTGTTTACCAGCGACTACCCAAAAAAGATGTGGAGCTGGCCCTCTTCGCGGATGACACCGCACTCTATACATCAGATAAAAACAGACAAATGGCCTGCGTCCGGCTGCAGGTAGCTGTCACAGAGCTAGGCAAATGGTTTCGTAAATGGAGGATAGAGGTGAACCCGGAGAAGAGCGTAGCAATGTTCTTTACCCCGGGCACGCTTCGCTCCCCCAAACGCGCTTGCCTTCGCCTAAAAGCTATCTCGCTCTATGACCAAGAAATTTCCTGGGCAAAGCACGCCAAATACCTGGGTGTCACCCTAGATCAGAACTTGCGCTTCAACGAACATATCACTATAGTCCGAAATAGAGTGCGATTATATGATAGAGGCGAGCGCCTTCGCCTTGCGAAGGCGCTCGCCCCAAAAACCCCGGTAAAGTTGTGAGGTCTTCGGACTAACAACATAAAGTCAAGTCAAATAAAAAAAAAGCGTGGGAATAGTAGTTTTAAATATGGGGCGTAGTTTGTAACATGTAAAAATTTTTAAATTAGCGACATCTAGGAGAGCGCGGCAGAAAGCGGCCTAGAGTCGATATTAGCTATGGTCTTGATTGTCTATGGTATATTCGTGGCATTAATTGATTAATTAGGACAACAAAATTCTTGGTCGCGAATACCTTTAAATTAAGTTTAATCAAATAATTACGGAAAAGACAAATTTTAGTCGTCAAGACAATCAGCGTCTCCAGTGGCGAACCGTCGATGCACGCTATCCAGCGCTATTGTAGCGCGCGAAATAGCAAACAGCTAACATTGCGGTAACATTGCGAGCCAAAAGGAAATAACCGAAGAAATAGCGGAGTTTGGTTGAATCCCTAAATAGGCCATATAGAATAGCAAAAAAATTAATTATCGGTTAGCCATTATTTCACTGGCTAATAGAAAAACGAAGTCGTCACTCTGGTGTACCACACAAAAATGACCCTAAGGACTGGGGTCACCAGCGCCTCGCGGTTTCGCCTTCGTAGCTGTCACATTGACAGCTACGTTTTTTCAAAAACTCATTGGACAAGGCCGAACATCCCGACGGGCGTTGAACATTCTATTCTTTGGGGGGCATTTCATATAAAGGCGATTTTGCCTTCGAATCGAATCGAATGACTAGGCCCTTTTGATCGTCACCAGTGCTCCGAGGTTTTGTTAAATTTTCAAGATTACACGTGTGAGAGCGGACATTTTGATATCATCATTCCAAGACGATATACCTCGTGCCGCTCCGAGAGCCATCACGGGTTGTCCTGGACCCCCGCAGTGTTCCCTTTATTAGCCTCCTAGTGAGGTGTGTATGGTGAGGCGTAGGTGGTGCAGCGACAGATGCCCTACAAGGCTGCTTGTGGCTAACCAGAGTTCAGCCTAAGGCAGTACCCGTCCAGTTGATACACAACTTCCATCGTCTACTCTCTCTTCTTTTATCTACTTGTCCTGTTGCAAGATCTTCCTAGAGGAATACAGCAGGTGGCGTCCATTTTTACTTATGTTTAAATAGTTGCATATTATCGCCATATATTATATATGTATATGACTTATGTGTATATTTGTATATATTGTATAGTTATATATTTATTAATAAAATTGAAGTAATCGTACAATAATTTCGTATACCACCATCGCCACTTCTAATCGGATTATTCTTGCCACGGGTTGTCTGGAAGAGATCGCTTTTTAGCGATAAGACCGCCCTTTGTGCCCTACTATAATAATACTAGTTTGTAAGTTTTTCTGTAATGGTGTACAATAAAGTATTATCTATCTAATATTTTCTTAAGTTTTCGCGACTTGTACACATAATAAAACTACGTTTTAACGGTTTTAATCACCCAAATTTCAATAGAGAACATGGTTGGCAAAACTATTAAGACCCAAACCCAGCAAAAACCAACTGCCAGACCTCAAGACACTGTGAGCTCTTTCTGCGTGCAACGAAACAAACCGACTTGACTGATAATTTCTTTTATTTTTTCCTTCACTCATTTTAATATTATATAAAAAAAATTTAGAACTAGGCATGTTTGCTGAAGAGTTTCTTGCGCCGCTTCTTCTCTTCAAGCCACAATACCTAACCTAACCAAATCATAATTTGCAGTAAACCTGCAAAAAATCGAAATGTGTGCTGGGACACATATTAGAAGTGAAACTTCAACGGACAAGTGGAAAAACGAATGGCAACGGTTAAGTGGGGGAAAAACGAATCGCAACGGACAAGTGGAAAAACGAATCGCAACGGACAAGTGGAAAATCTTCAATTGATAAGTGACAAAATGAATCGCAACAAAATTTTAACTTGAAGTTTTACGGGATGTTTTCAAATTGGACAAGTACATTAATAATCTGCCCGTAACACTTCAAGTTGAAATTTTGTTGCGATCCTGACGCCTGACGCCTGAAGTCGGGTTAGACTTGTGTCTAAGGTAGAGAACTCCTTAGAGAGAGTCGCTGAGTGGGGAAGACAAAACCTTGTCCAATTCAATCCCACAAAGACACAGGTCTGCGTATTCTCAGCCAAGAAAACCCCATTCGTACATGCGCTTCAGTTCCAAGGAACACCCCTTACTACCTCGAAGAGTATTGGGATCCTTGGTGTCGACATTGCAAACGATGTACAGTTCAGGGGCCACCTTGAAGGCAAGGCAAAACTTGCCTCCAAGAAGCTGGGAGTGCTAAACCGGTCCAAACAGTACTTCACTCCGCGGCAACGCCTTGTGCTTTACAAAGCCCAGGTGCGGCCGCATATGGAGTACTGCTCACACTTGTGGGCCGGGGCACCCGCTTACCAGCTAAATCCCCTGGACAGTATCCAACGTCGAGCCGTTCGCATTGTCGACGATCCCATACTCACAGACGGCTTAGATACGCTTGGCCTTCGGAGAGACTTCGCGTCTCTCTGCGTATTCTACCGACTATATAACGGAGAGTGTTGCGAGGAACTGTTTAGAATGGTGCCTTCGTCTTCTTTTTACCACCGCACCGCACGCCATCGGCTGGGCGTTCATCCCCACTTCCTTGAACCGCTTCGCTCTTGTACGCAACGGTTCTCTAGAACGTTCCTCTTGCGCACCTTGGGGATTTGGAATGAGCTCCCAACCGTGGTTTTCCCACAGCGCTTCGACATGGGGTTTTTTAAAAAGGGTGTCATAAGATTTCTTCGAGGCCGGCAGCACGTTGGTGACACCTCTGGTGTTGCAAACGTCCATAGGCGACGGTAACCGCTTTCCATCAGGTGGGCCGTCTGCCTGTCTGCTGAACTCTAGCTATAAAAAAAATTCATTTTGTCACTTATCAATTGAAGATTTTCCACTTGTCCGTTGCGATTCGTTTTTCCCCCACTTATCCGTTTTTTTTTATTTGACTTGACTTTATTCAATATTCTACGATCTACAGACCAAACGAGACAGGGGTTTTATAATATTAATTTAGGCCGCAATATTTTAAGAGAAATACTACGATTGTCTTATCAAATAAAATTTTATATGTATAAAAAACATTTAAATCGCGAAGAAATCTCACACAAAAACACCAATACACAATAAATATCTGTTACTCCACTGGTTGATAGTAGTACACAAACGGATCAATATATAAGTGATAACTTAAATAAACCTAGTACATCAAATTTAGATGATAAAGATACCACCACTAGTGATGGTCGGCTTTTTCGTTGTTGACAAACTATTTATTATGCACCAAAATATAAATTTAATGGTCTCATTACAAAGTCGGATGCAGTATGTTTGGATGATATTGCGGAAACCGGAAAACAGATAGACATATTGTGTTTCACGGAACACAACATGACTTCTGCAGATGTTAATACATTAGTGATGTCAGATTTTGTACTAGCCGACTACTATGCACGTAAAAACAGGGCACATGCATACTGGTACGCAAGGGTATAAAATACAAAGTTCTGGATATTTTATCAAAATTCAACGTATCGGGTGTGTTAGAACTGTGTGCAATAGAGTTACTGTGTGTAAAATTATCATATTATGTCTGTATAGAATACCTAAAAGCAAAGATGGTGCATTTTATTACGATATATTCTTTAATAATTTTGAAAATGTTCTTGACATTATGACGGTTAGTAACAATAAAAAACTTATAATATGTGGAGACTTCAACATAAATTTATTAAAAACGTCTGTCCATTCACAAAAATTTGATAGCATAATCTCACATTACAACTTAAAATTTTCTGTCAAAGAAGTTACTAGACCAAATAGCGGCACCTGCTTGGATAATATAATTCACAATGTAGGGGGGGCAAAAACTGAGGTTATAGAACTCGCAGTCTCAGATCATAAGGCACAAATAATGACATGTCCTACTAAGAAAAGGTGTATATTTCCCTATTGGTATTCTTTAAAGCGTGACTATAATGCTGAAAATCTACATAAGTTTTACGATTAAGTTCAAACTAATACTTTCAGTAAGGTACTCGAGATAAAAGACGGGCAAGAAGCCTTCAACTTATTTCACAATACGTTCAAAGAATTTTTTGATCTTTGCTTTCCAATAATACGCAAAAAAGTGTACTCTAGACGAAGGCCGAAATGGATTTCAAAAGGTGTAAAAAAGTGCAGCAAACGTAGAAGAGAACTTCTATCCAAATACAAAAAGTCTAATGATATTCAAGATAAGCAAAATTTCCAAACTTACTCCGCCAGATATAATAAAATCCTTAAACTTACACAAAAAGCCCAGAACAATTACTATATTCTAAATTCAAGTAACAAAGCAAAGGCAACATGGGAAGTTATAAATAAGAACAAAAACATATATCCAAGAGAGAATGTGAGTGCAATAAATTTTAATGTTAAAATAATTTAGAAATCCCTATAATCTCGCGCAAATATTTAATGACTATTATATACAATGATATTATACAATGTCCGACTAATAAAGCTACAATAAACAAATCGGCTTGCACATATAATTCATCTAAATAATTATTAGATAGTTTGAAATTTATTTGTAGACAAAAAAAGTAGAAAATGGAGAATTTAATGGTAAGTAAATATTATGTATCTAAATATATATTTAATTACCCATAATATGTGCGAAGAAATAACAATTTTCTGTTATAAAATTGAATCATGTGAAGACGCGTTGCCGCGCTATTACGCCCCATTTTTTTACTTGTTAAAATATGTTTTAATTGTGGTAAATATTAATGTTGTGTCGTATGTGAGGGCAAGGAAGGAAAAGGGACTCACCCGGCTTTGATCCTCGCACCTGGACCCCGCACAGATTTGATAATTTTCAATTTTTACACGGCTCATAACGTATCAATACTCACGCACACACTCTCAAATTTCAAATACACCAATCAGAACGTTTCGAAAATTTTAAAATTATATGGAACAATGGCCTCTGTTTAGTTGTAATTTGTACTTGGCCAATTGACGACGCGCTTTTATTGTTTTCTACTCTGCTCACGACTATCTTTGTTTACGGACTTCGATTTTATTGCCTTCTTGTTGACCTGTGCCTGTTTTCTGGATAATTGTTTGATATATCTTTAGTTGACCTGTGCTGTGTATTATTGGACTTAAACATGAACCGGAATTTATCAAGAGATGAACGGAACCATATTTTGGTTCTACATAGTCAAGGACTTAACATTTCACAAATTTCACGGGAACTGAATGTTACGGTGAGTTTTATTATATTTAATTCAGTAGTGAATACTACTATAATGAATTTTTTTTAAATAAATTAATATATTTGTATCCGTAAATAAGTAGGAAGTTAGAAGAGCTGCATTTTTATAATCTTTAATACTATTTGTTTATACAAAAATATTCCCTTTTATATTATACCATTTATAATTAATTATATTAGAAAATTATTTTCCTATGGAGCTTTTACATTCAGACAAGCCGTCTGTGAATTTTTTTGGAAATTGGCTCGTTGGAAACATCTTTTATCTTATTGCGCAAGTTTTATTACTATGTTTTTCTTTAATATTAGACCATGATAATTGTAACACACACATTAAGTCAGAAATCTGTCTAAGTGATGTTTCCTGGACAGGATTCGAACTCAAGTCATTTAAAAGAAGAGCTGACATTTAAAACTGTTAACAGCCAAAATACCATAGCTTGCATATGATATAAATTCAATTAATTAATGTAATTTAAATGTAGATAAAATTATATATTAATAATATGGCTATTATAAAACATCAGGACTGTAATAATACACGAACTCATTGAAAACTAAGTAAATTGGAAATAATCAATAAAAAAATATTTTTCTGAACTTATGATATTTACGATTATGATTTCCCGGTCGCTCAGCAGTTAATGTTATTTATTATTTAGATTATTTGTGAAGGATATTAAAGTATATTATAAAATAAAATCAAATGTCTTTTATTATTTCCGATATTTTATTATATACTATATATTTTGATTAGGTATAACTTTTAAATTAAATTTCTTTTATATTTGCAGAGAAATACGGCCCGTTTATGGATTCGACGGGATGCTGATGAAGGCTCTATTAGCGACCGACCACGAGCACGACCTCCACGCATACTCACGAATGACCGTGTCGCGCATATATTAAATGTATACCAACAAGACCCTTTTGCGAGGACATCCACATTTGCAGAATTATATGACTGCACTACACAATCTATTAGAAATACATTACATCGTGCTGGAGTGCATCATAGGCGACCGGCTAAAAAGATCATATTAAATGTGCAACATAAAGAAGCCAGAGTGCGTTTTGCCCGGGAATTCCGCGATTTTGACTTTTCACACGCCGTATTTTCCGACGAAAAATCATTTAAATCGAGTGAAAACGGTCGTCGGAATTTATGGCGTGCTAATAACTCTAGATTTGAGCCTAGAAATGTGAATCCCAACAATGAATCGGGAAGAATAATAGTAAATATGTGGGCTTGGATGAGCGCAGATGGACCAGGAGAATTAGTTTATATAGACGGGAGGGCCAATAGACAGTCACACGCGGAGTTGCTACAAGAAGCCATGTTACTGACAGTGCGCGCGGTGTATCCCCGGGATGATTTACTGCAATTTTATTTTTTTCAAGATAATTGTCCAATACACCGCGCGCGCGTGGTCCAAAATTGGCTTGCGCAGCATCCGGAAATTAGGACTGTCCCATGGCCTTCTCGTTCTCCAGATTTAAACCCTATTGAAAATTTATGGGCAATAATGGTCCAAAGATGGGACTTCAGAAACGAAAGGACCAAAGCTGCACTCGTCACCCATTGCGATCAAGTTTGGGACTCATTACGGGGCTCTAATCTATGTGCGCAACTCGTCGCGTCTATGCGCAATAGATGTGATGAAATTATAAACGCAGGGGGAGCATTAACAAAATATTAAAAAGAATTAAAACTTTATTGTTACAACAAAATTTGTTTTATTACTAAGCATGATTTTTTTATAATGTTCAGAAATTATACATATTTGGTTTTTGGAAATTTAATGTTTTTTATCTAAAATACGAAACCCTACTCTCCATAGATCACTACGTGTATTTAAAATATTTAATATTTATTACATATGTTCATGACTATCCATAACATTTTATTAAGTCAGTAGTCAGTGTAACTTCCTGGTTTATCAAAGTAAAATAAGTCCACTATTTCTTTTCATTAAACATAATTGACAAATAAACCATTTATCATCTTAATATTCTTCTTAAATAGTCTTAAACAGTCTAGAAACATTTATAGGGAAACTAACAGTATACCTGACACGCTTGTCCAATATTATTGGCGGGTTTGACACAAGGCTATTGATGTCTAAAGTTTTATTACGATTTTTACTGTGACCGTTAACACGTGGCAATAGTAACAATATGCACATTTGGTCAGAAAACTGTCTAAAAGGGGCAATGGTTTTCCTAATCAAGATTTGAACATGAGCTCTTTGATTTTGAGACTCGAGTGCACTAACTACTATGCTAAGACATCTGTATTTATATATTTTTCTTTTTTACTTAGAGTTAATGAATTATTGAATTGCTGGTTATGATTACACACACATTATTTGATCTCAATACATTTGTGGCAGAGTCAGTTTCATTATACAACTGCAATAACACTAGTAAAAATAGTAGATAGTATTACTCTTGTCACTGATTCTGTTTAACTCACTGGTATACGTTTCAAGATATTAACATTTAATCCCTATTGACAGTTACAATGTCTACAAAAATATAATACTTTTGCTATAATCATGATAACTTGATTTTATTTAAATAGCTACAATATCGATTTACGTAGTCTTAAATTTTTAAAAATACTCAAATCCAACACAAATAACATAGCAACTGTGCTTGTAAAATAATTAGTAACTTATCTTACACTCATCAAAAATTAAATTTCAAGTGAAAATATTGAAATTAATACAATCATTTATGGCTCTATTTTGTTATTACTAGTTAGGGGGTCATAAAGACGCCGCCGCCATGTATTGTGCATTAGAATCCTTTATTAATTATTTTGTCTCGTAAAGTTTCGTTTAGTAGATTAGAGGTAACAGTTGAATGCCGACTAGTTATCGGAATTAGTCATAGACAATTTTACTTAACATTGTTATACAATAAAATTCAAATGTCCACATCTGTAAACAGCATTTTATTATGGAATTTTGTTTTAGAAATAAAAAACAAGAAATATAATTCAAACGTTCAAGCGAAAATATTGAAAGTAATAAAACAATTTATGGCTTTATTTTGTTATTGCCAGGTATTTTATTGTCAGGTGGTCATAATGACGCCGCCACCTACATTTTCTGTGCACCGAATTGTAATCCTTTATTAATTCTTTTTGTCTCATCAAGTTTAATTAATTGATCATGTATTAGCAGAAGGTGATGTCAGGAGCCTTAAGAATAGACGAGCGTGCATGACAAGAGCTATGAATGTCAAAGAAGCAAGTGAGGTATGTAAGAATAAGCCTGTATGGCACTCTGTTGTTCGTGCTGTTACAGCCCTACTCTCTCTAGGCAATTATTGCAGAGCCGGCAAGCCACTGACATCAATAGGCTAAGCTTCGATCAGCAGTAATTGCCTATAAATACTAAATCTTTTGTAAATTTGTCAGAGTCTTCTGGTAATTAGCTAAAGCTATTCAACAACGGACCTGGTTTTTGCCTGCCGGTTGAATAGCCCTAAACTACATTACCAAACCCGGATCCGGTAGACCTTTTAGGTCCCGTAGATTGAGGCTCCAGTACTGTGTAGTACATAATAAATCTCAGCTCCAGTACTATAGTGTTTGTTTTTAAAAACACCCTAAGTATCCGGGACTAACATTTGGTGTCAGAAGAAAGCGGGATTTTATTGCCCGCCGGACGCCCTATTCCTGACGACGTCCAAAAGCTGAGACGCTGCTACCCGGTCTCTCTGACTGCACGTAGCCAGAGTCCAGCAAAGAAGAAAGCCGCCACGCTGTACCTCTTCGTGCCCGAGGGTCCACTGCCCAGCCAGGAGGTCCTGTTGAGGGGCCCTATCGATCAACCATCATAGTGCAACGTCACGCCGATTACGTCACGAGTCGGTTACGTCACACTCCGTTTGTGTCTGGAGTCGATTTCGTCACACTGCCTACATCACGCGCCGACTCCACGCAGTCTGATTGCAACATACACCGTTTCGTCGTCACCGTTGAGTCAGCACAACACCGGTTCATGCCTCCGCTGCTATTTTTGCTAATGTGAGTGAACTTTTGATTTATTTATTATCTGTTATAGTTTATATAAATCAATCATGGCTAACCCAGTTTCTAAGACCGATTATTCCCAATCATCCACTTCCCACAACGAATCCATAAAAATGAACTTTAGTGACCTAACTCGTTTCATAAAATCATTCGATGGGGACAGGAACAAATTATCTCCATTCCTTAGAAACTGTGAGAATGCTCTCAGTTTAATTAACCACAATCAATATGATATTTTATTTAAATTTATATTGTCACAATTAGAAGGGAAAGCCGAAGCAATATGTTCCCTTAAAGTATTTAACAGTTGGTTAGACTTAAAACAATTTTTAAAAGGTAATTTTGGTGAGTCTAAACACCGTAATCACCTGTTACTCGACTTACAAAACTGTAAAATGAAACATAACGAAAGCGTTTTACAGTATAGTACGCGGTTAGAAACTCATTTGACCAGATTACAGACCGACATCTCCCATTCGACAATAAACCAGTGTGAACTGCTAGGACGACTTGCCAACACCGAGGATTTAGCTTTACACACCTTCCTGTTGGGACTACCTAGCCATATCTCAAACATTCTCAGATGCCGTAATCCCGAAAACCTAGCCGAAGCCATTAATCTGGCTATTCAAGAAGAGAAATTCTATAATTATGTACAGTCCTCACAATCGAAGGTCCCGGGAGAATCGAGACCTAAGTGCCGTCTATGTGGCAAATCTGGGCACACTGATAGGTCCTGCTATACGAATCGTCACCGCCCTATTCATAATGTCGCTCCTCCTCTAAACGCTGCTAGGTCTTTCCAAACCACCTCGTCACCCCAACCATCTACATCAGGGAACTCGATTATCTGCGCTTATTGCAAATCAGTGGGTCATCATATAACTCAATGCCGTAAAAAGCAATATAATAACGAAAACCGTCAAAGATTTTCAAATCCTCCCTTGAATAAAGTACACAATCTAGATGAAAATGTCGATCAAACCCAAGAGTGCCAAACAGACTCTCAAAGGGATAATTTTTTATACTAAATCGGGTTCCGCGACCCCATCATGTGGAATCCGCCACACAAACAGACGCTCTATCGAATAATATAGTTTCAAATGACTCTGATTCTTTTCGCTACCATAATTGGTATGTTGATAAATTACTGACAGACAAAACGAATAATCATGCATCTTTTCTTCCTTCAAAAACCACTGATTCCCGAGTTACACGACAGGGTAACCAGCCCCAAATAGGAAACTCGTTTATAAAACACACTGCCTCTAAAAACTGTACTAAACCTACCAATTCTAGCAAAAATTCAAATTCTACCAAAAATACAATTTCTACCAAACCTACCAAATCTACCAGAGCTACCAAATCTAGGAAACCTAATACTACTAAATCATACAACTTCATTAAAAATAGTGAGAAAATTTATAAAATTCATTTTAACGATAAAGTCCACTTACCACATGTCTACGTAAAATCTCAATATTCAAATAATCCGCTGGTTCTCTTGATAGACTCCGGTTCTAGTATTTCTCTAATAAAAAAATCTTCATTAGACACACAGCCTAAACTTACTACAGAAATAATAAAATTCAAAGGTATAGATGAAAATGCCCCATATTCTGAAAGCTTTGGGCACTTTCAATTAGACTTTAAAGTAGATAATTCTGAAACAATATTCGGAAAATTTCACTTGGTTTCAGAATCCTTGGGCTTTAATTTCGATGGAATTTTAGGTAACGATTTTCTGAAAAATAATAACTGCAACATTCTATACGGAAATAATATTCTTCATATCGATAAAGGCTCATTACAAATTCACTTCACCAAACCTCAATATACAATACCAGCTCGTTCAGAAATGATGATAGAATGTAAGGTAACCAACCCTGAAAATACGTCTGGGTTTGTAGAAAAATCTGAAATCCAGAAGGGTGTATACCTATCCAGTTGCCTCACGTCACTGAAACCTAATAAACATGTTAATGTATCTATCCTTAATACTACAAATAATGATATAAATATACAAAGCTTTAATGTTGAACTCCAGCCATGTGACATTTTAAGTTCGAATAATATATATAATATAACATCCAATTACAATAAGCGAGCTTTTGAAGTACAGAAACAAATAAGAACATCTCATCTCAACTCAGAAGAATCTAAAGCTCTTCTATCTCTTTGCCACAAATACTCTGATTTATTTTACCTTGACGGTGATCATCTTTCTAGCACTAATACTCTTAAACACGAGATTAAAACTACTAATTCACAGCCAATTCACGTAAAAAGTTACCGCTATCCAGAATGTCATAAAGAAGAAGTAGTTACGCGCTGGTTTTTGATGGTCTCGTCGCGTTGGCAAAAATAGCAGAATGGATCACGCAATAAATAAAAGTAACCCTCTATTGACAGAGGACAGGATACCAGAGAGGACT